>PVJX010024909.1:0-27555 GCA_004027295.1 Dolichotis patagonum | reverse complement strand
GGTTCCTGCTTTTGAAATATTAACCTTGGAGTTGTGAGATAAGGTATATTGGAGAAACACCAAGGACTGAGCCCTGGGAACTTTAAGGACAACTGGGGAGAAAGACTGAAGGAAGTGCCAGTGTAATAGGCAAGAAGGAAGGGTCAGTGGTGTCACAGGAGTTGACAGACCAGGTGGATGGCGAGCAGATCTCTAAATCTGCTGAAGTGGAGGCTATGGTCAATTTAGTAGTAGCTGTCTCAAATGGAATGACAGAACATAAGCCTCATTAGGTTGGAAGAGATTTGAAAACAAGGCAACAGAAAAGGAATGTAAACAAAATCTGCTTTTGAAAGGGTGAAAGAAATGGGGTGACAATCAAAGGCAGACTCTGGCTTAAGAAAAAGCTACTCTGCTCTTTCCCAGGGATCTGCCAACGTGGGCCGAGTTCGCACCAAGACAGTGAAGAAGGCGGCCGAATCATGGAGAAGTACTACACGCACCTGGGTAATGACTTCCATACCAACAAGCGCGTGTGCGAGGAGACTGCCATCATCCCCAGCAAGAAGCTGCGCAACAAGATAGCAGGCTATGAGCCAGGGATTTAGCTCAGCGGCTCAAGCGCTTGCCTGGTAAAGCTTGAGGTCATGAGTTCCGGTTAAAAAAAAAAAAAAAAAGATAGCAGGCTATATTACACATCTGATGAAGCGGATTCAGAGAGGCCCTGTGCGGGGTATTTCCATCAAGCTGCAGGAGGAGGAGAGAGAAAGGAGAGATAATTATGTCCCTGAGGTCTCAGACTTGGATCAGGAACTCATTGAAGTAGATCCTGACACTAAGGAAATGCTGAAGCTTTTGGACTTCCGGCAGCAGCTCCAACCTGCAGGTCTCACAGGCTACTGTCGGGATGAATTTCAAAACACCACGTGGAGCTGTTTGAATCTCTTTGCTATGCTGTAATGTTGTCAAAAAATCTGGGACAATAAAAAAAAAGAAAAGAAAAAGCTACTGAGTTTTGAAAAGGAAATATTAGGCTAAGTTTGCATACGACTTTGCATCGTGATTCAGTGGTGATCATGGGGAAGTGAATGGTATAGAAGAGAAAGGGATAAACTGCATCAGGGAAATTCTTGGAGACTTGAGCGGAGGAAATAAATTTAGATGGAGCAGAAAGGGAAGAGAAGAGGCAGCTACTAGGGAAGTTCGGGAACTGGGTTTAGTGGCAGGAAAGAAAGATAACTTTTGTCAGATCGCGATTATCAGACCAAAGAAGTGCCCTCTTCTGGGCATTAACTTTCCTCTAATGCTAGCGCGTCAACTGGTCGTGGGCGTGCATGCCCGTAACCCAGGCATTCTAGGAAGTCGGGGCAGGAGGATCGCGAATTTGAGCTTAGACTGGACAACTTAGCGACTTAGCCTCCCTTGCTGAAAATAAAAAATAAAGGACTGAGGATGTAGCTTAGTGAGAAGGTTCCAGGTTCAATCCCCAGTGTTGCAAAACACAATAGGCACAAATTTGAGAGCACAAGTGGACGAGTTACCACTTTTACCTAGAGCTACACCCCAGCCGCTGATCTGCCAGTGAGGCAAAGGACTAGTCAGCTAGGCAGAAAACTTCCCCTCCACCCAGACTATCTCCGGGCTTCCCAGCTGTCACCAACCTTCCGCCACTGCTGCACCGCGGCAGACCCCTATCCTATGGCTTCCCTCTCCTCTACGTGTAAGAAGCGTGGTTCCAACTACAGGAGCCGAGAGCGCCCCGGGATCCCCCGGGGCCTCTACCTTTTCCTTCCCCATCCTGACTGACAGGGCGAGGTCCGCTCTCCGGTGCTCGCGCTCGTACGCAGTACGCGCGCACTCCGGGATGCGCCTGCGCAGAGTGACGAGGAACCTGGCGCCCCCGTGTGGTTCCGGCGCCTGCGCTCTGCGGGTTTCAGGGTCCCCCGGCCTGAGGGAGAGGAGCAGGGAAGATGGCGGCTGTGGTGGAGAATGTAGTGAAGCTGTGAGTGGTCGTTTCTTTCTCTTGTAGGCCGGAGGGTCTTGTAGGGGACCCGGGAGTAGGATGCGGTGCGGAAAAGAGACAAGGCGGAGAGAGGGACATGCCGGGAAGGCCGTGTAGCGACTCCTAGTTAGGAGGGCAGCAGAAGGCTCAGGAGACGTTGCGCTTCTTTGGAAACTTGTGGAGGCCCTGAGGCGGGGCACACGGGAGCCCCTGACCGGCAGCCTTCCTGCGGGGCCGAGCGGCAGTGTGCTTGGGTTTTCCGGTCCCGAGCGTGGTTTCTGGTTGCGTGCGAGAGACTCCGGGTCCTGGCTCCGCTCCCGAGCCGCCTCAGTCCGGGGGAGCCGGGCCCAGGCCCCGGGAGGTCCCCTCGCCACCCGCCGCCGGCCGCCGAGCCGGGACGCAGGACTGCGAGGCTGTTTTGTTCTCAATTCCCCGTGACATTTAAGGGGTAGTCTGGTAGCAGGTACCCAAGAATAGAAATATCCTTGGGGGAGAATTGGTCAAGCAACACAAACAGAAGGGAAAGAACTTCCGGGCAGTGAGTCGTTGGGTCATCAAAGCCCAGGAACTGGACCGAAGTCGTCCGGGAAGACTTAATAGCCTACAGCAACCTCTGGGTGGGCGTTCTGTGTACTGTCGATGCAATTGTGCTCATCAGATTCCGAACAAAGTTCATGGGTGTTGGGAAGATGGAGACCGGCCTGTTAGCTGCTTCCTTGTAAATTAAAGACGTTCGGGGATTTTGATGTATTCCAGGCTCCTCCCTCCCCGAAAAATGCGAATGAATTTTGAAGTGAGTTGGCTAATGCCTCGTGGACAAATAAAGTGAGCTCCTTTCCGTGCTCCTCTTGGATTTGGTGCGAGGGTAGGAAAATTGAGAAGCAAGAGGTATCTAGCACTTCAGTCGGGGCTTTTGAATTGTGATTGGATGACAGGGTTAAGGTTTGGGGGTTGTTTTAAGGGACTTACAGTTTCTCTTTGTCATGGGCTGAGAGCCCCACTCTTTCCAAAGAGCCCCCGCCCTTTTTTAAAGGGTTAGCTCCCTCCCCCGCTCCCTGGAGCGGTTTTCCTTTAGACTGCTTCCCCACTTCCATTAAGCTAAGTGCCTTCTGTGTGGCTTTTTTTTTTAACTTGCTTTTTGCTCTAATCTGCTCTTTCAGCCCCCCTCCTCCCAACACTATTATCTTTCTGATCTGCCCACTGTAGTTTCCCCAGCTCGCTGTCTTCAGGCTGACATTTTCCTCAATTTAAAGTGATGCTGTTGATCACCGTTTTTATAGTTATCCTCCTTCCGGAGTCAGATGTTCTTTCTTTGTTTCCCTGCCTTTCTCTTTGTTGACTTCTCCCATCCCATTGTAAGGGGAGATTTTACACAGGTTTCATGGTGGCCGAAAGAGAATCAGAGCTTCTACCTTGGAACTCTTACTATACTAGGGGAATATTAGACTTGTTTAGATTTTGAGCCACTAAGCTAAATCCCTGGCGCGTTGAAAGATTTTCTTCAGGAAGATGGGTTGCTAACCCTTTCGTGTAGCGTTATACATGACATGTTATAAATTTCAGTAGAACATGATTTCTCATTTCTCTTAAAACAAAAACTATAGAGATTGTGAAGGTCACCAGCCACTGTTTCCTGAGTACTACTAGCGAGAAATCAGCTTTATCCTCAGTTCTAACTGCAAAGGGCTGTGAGCCTCAATTAATACATTTCTCCACGAAACTTTCTTTTAAGAAGGGCCTTGTATTCTACCTGTACCATTCTCACCCTGGAAAGAGATGCATTTTTGGTCATTCTCTTGATTAGAATGTGACCAAGTCTTTTGACAGCTGAGATTATGCATTGGGGTCAGGACTACAAACTCATCTTTTCCGACTGTCATCTGGTGCAGGGAGAACAATTTTCCTCTTTGTAAATTCTCAGTTCTTTCCAAGTGTGATGTCAGAATTGAAAGTCTTTGAGGGGTCTTATCAGGTAGGGTAAGATACTAGTATAAAACAAATGGGTGCTGATGAGTTTAGAAACTTTATGAATGGCTAGGGATATAGCTCAGTGGCACAGTGCCTGCCTGGCAAGTGCAAGGTCCTGAGTTCGATTCCAAGTACCAAAGAAAAAGAAACTTTTTGAGTTAGATAACAAGATCTAGAGAATAATATTAACTTGAAATTTCTTGCTGTAGCAGCCTTACATTCCTAAGAGCTCTCTTCATTTCTCTTGCCATCTCTTCAGATCCTGCCCCCAACAGTTTAAATGTTGCATTCCCAGTCCTTTGCCCCACAAGGCTGCTTGTCCCACCTTCTAAAATCCCACCTAAATTACAAGAGCTGAGACAAAACATCCCTCCCCCACTCCCCCAAATGGTTTCCAGTCTCCTTGCTCTGACTTTACAGTTTTCAGCCAGTCTGGCCCTTCCTTCCGTTTGACTTCCAGTGTCAGGATCAATTCCCATCAGCAGAAACAAAGGAGCTGCTGCACTCAGCCCTGTTGATCCAATTTTCCTTTGCGGTGAGGATGTGGCTGCCTCCTGAAGGCTAGCACATGTGAGCCTGCTCCCTTCTCCACTTTGCCTCCAACGTAAGATTCATACCTACATCAAAATTACTGACATTACCTCTCGTTGACCTCTAGCCAGGTTGCACTTGGGGTGTTGCTGTGTGTGGTGTGTGTCTTTTTCATCTGCTGGGAGTATGCTCAGCTGTGCAGTTGTTCTATTGTGGCTGCTTGGTAACAGCCCCCTCAGATTCGAGAGCAGTTTGTTGGCATAACTCAAACCATGGCCATGAGCCACAGAAGTTAAACTCTATCCAGCTTTCTTGCCAGGCTTTTTCTCTCAGAATCCCGATACATTACAGTTTACCTAGTCCAACCTCTCTGGTCTGTAGAAGAGAAATTGAGGTCCACACAGTTCAGCTGAATGTTCATGTTGCTGTGGTGACTTGTAGCCAGTCTGATGGGTCCCAAACAGCTTCCTGGGTAATGGGGATACTATGGGGGGAAAATCACCTGTGCCCTTGTTCATTTGAAGATTGATTGAATATTGGACTGGGGTGTAGCTCAGTGGTAGATCACAAGCCTACCATGTGGGAGGCCCTGGGTTCTATCCCTAGCATTGATGAAGGATAAAGGAGATTGAGTAAATATAAATATAAATTGGTAGTTTAACCTCCATTACACCTTGAAGGACAAAAATGAAATCATTGGACATAACCCTGCTACTGTGGATTTTCCTAGCTTACTAAAGCATATAAGGATTTATCTTTCTTCTGCTTTCAAGTTGAATCTTTCTGAGTTCAAGAAGATTCTTTTCTATGTTCATTGGATGTGTAAGAATAGGGAAGATCGTTAAGGGGGGGCCTTAGAGCATACAGGTTTTCTATCAGTAGTGATGCTCACTTAGAGCTTTCCCTCGAGGCTTGCAGAGTTTTTTGTTTTTGAGACAGTATTTTGCTATGTAATTCAGGCTGTCCTTGAAATCATTAAGGTATGGCCCCAACCTGTGGCAGTTCTCCTGCCTCAGCCTCCTGAGTGTTGGAATTATAGATGTACACTGCTACCCCTAGTTGCCTGCAGGTTCTTAATCTCTTGTTTACACCAGTGTTACCACCCTATGACACTTCTAAGTAATGCTTCCCTGTCTTCTAGTTGTCTTTGAAATTGTTGATATCAGGACATGAATAAGTTCTTTTTTTTTTTGTGGCTAAATAGTTTTATTGAATGGATCTAAGGTAATTTGCTGAGACATTTTGATAAGTTCCCAAGACCTTGGGGAACTCTTCCCTGTTTGTCAGAAAAGGGTACCTGCTGCTCAGAGTAGTGAGCACTAATGTCTTTAGTAGCATGGGATTAGGTACATGAGAAAAATGGAATGAACATTCGTTTCTTCTCTTCTATTTTTTTTATAGTGATGGCGCTCAGATGTAGGGCCTTGTGCATACTAGGCAAGGCTTCTACCACTGAGCTATATCCGTCCACTTTTTGTGGGTTAAAACACAAGTCTGATTAGACACATGATATCATGTGTTCCTGTTGGTAATTTATTTGCGAAAAAGGATTTTGTTGTTGTGCTGTGGATTAAACCTGGGAACTTCACACAGAGCTCTATGCCTAGGCCTGTGTTTGTTTGTTTTAATTTTGAGACAAGCTCTTGCTAATTTGCCCTGGCAGCATGTGAATTTGTGTCAGTGATTCCTTGGTAAAATGCCTTTCCTTGTGATAACTTAGTGAAGGGACTGTGTGTCCCATGAGGCAGCAGTGGAGGCAAATAGAACCAGAGAAACAGATTCCAGTCCCCTAAGAGCTCTTGAGCACAGTGAGCTAGGGAGGGGGCTGGCAGCACCTGGCATCCCTGCCTTTCATCTTCCTCACAGCCTCGGGGAGCAGTACTACAAAGATGCCATGGAGCAGTGCCACAATTACAACGCCCGCCTCTGCGCCGAGCGCAGTGTGCGCCTGCCTTTCCTGGACTCCCAGACTGGAGTGGCCCAGAGCAACTGTTACATCTGGATGGAAAAGCGACATCGGGGTCCGGGTGAGAGTGCAGACTGGGGAAGGAGACTCAGGAGCGCAAGGGGGATGAGGTGCTTGAGAGTGTTTCTCCATGCACCCCACCTGTGGATGTATTGGCTTTCCGTGATTAGAAAACGGGGAGGGTGAAGTAGGCAGGTTTACCTCAGCACCTTTGTTTTCTGCGTTGCTGAGGCCATTATTAGGCTTCTGGAGAACTATGCATTACGGCTTCCCCACGGGTGTCTCTTTTTCTCGTCCATGAACTGTCCTGCCTGGCACCGAGACAGTCACTGTTATCATCTGTCTCTTCCTGTAGAGCTCAAAGAGTACAGACCGGCTAGAAAGTGGTAGTATTTTCTAGAGCTGGACTAAGACTTGACATCTTCTCTTTCTTTCCTTAGGCTTGGCCTCTGGGCAGCTATACTCCTACCCTGCCCGGCGCTGGCGGAAAAAGCGGCGTGCCCACCCACCTGAAGATCCCCGGCTTTCCTTCCCATCTATTAAACCAGGTAGGGGACCCCCCCTCCCCAGCAGGGCCATGACCTACTAATTGCCTGTTAGTACCAGACCTGAGCCAGGCCCTGTGGGCACTAAAATGAGTTAGGTGTGATTCCTTCCTTCTAGGAGCTCAGTTTGTAGGAGAGAGAGGTAAACAGCTAAGTTGTGGTGCCAAGTGAAGCGGTGTGTCTCAGTGCTCAGGCAGCCAGAGAACAGAAGACAGTGGCTGACCGTGGTTGAGCTTCAGCCTTTCTGAACCTTGCTTGGTCTTGACCATGTTACAGACACAGACCAGACCCTGAAGAAGGAGGGACTTATCTCTCAGGATGGCAGCAGTTTAGAGGCTCTGTTGCGCACTGACCCCTTGGAGAAGCGAGGCGCCCCAGATCCCCGGGTTGATGATGACAGCCTGGGCGAGTTTCCTGTGACCAACAGTCGAGCACGGAAGGTACCAAGAGTATCCCTGTGGCTAGGGGAGCTGTGACGGAGACCAGCCTCCTCCTCGTGGGAGGCCACCAGTTAGCAGAACTGAAGCAGATCAGTGGTGGGTGCTTGTGGAGCACTCATGAGGCCCAGAATTCGTTCCTCAGCACTATTAGGAATAATCATGATGACAACAACTGAAGGAGAAGCTGAGGCAGCACCACAGCTTTGAGTTTGTTCCTATGCTGACCAGTTTCTCTGTTGCTACCCAGTATTTTCCTTTTAACTGCATCCTCTTACTCATCATCTTTGCACAACAGTTGTTGTCACAAAAGTTTTTTGTGCCTAGGTTACATAGATGAAGCAGACCTGGTCCCCACCAACAGCAAGCTAACACCAAATTTAAAATAAGAGCAAAAGGGGTCAGGGACATAGCTCAGCAGCACAGCACCTGCCTGGCAAGCATGAAGCCAAGAGTTTGATTTCCAGTACCAAAAAAAGAATAAAAACAAAAGATACAGCAAGTATTTTCATGTGCTTCCTCCTTCAGACTGAACAATCATAGGAGGTAGGTCCTTTAGTTCCCGGTTCCCAGATGGGGGCTGAAGCACAGGAAGCTGGACTTGGTGGCAGTAGCGCACACCTCAGCGCTCATGGAGGCTGCAGCAGGAGGGTCACAAATTTGAGCCCAGGTTGGGCAACTTTGCCACTTAATGAGGCCCAGCCTCAAAATAAAAAGGAAAAGCCTAGGGCTGTAGTTTAGTGTAGGGGCCTTCTGTTCAATCCCTAGGACTCCAAAAAAAAGAAACTTCCCACAAAGTCACACGAGTAAGCAACAAGCTGTCATTTAACTTAGGTCATGAGTGTTAGAAAGGAGCCCCTGACACTGTTTTGTAAGGGTGGAACCTGGGGGCTTAGCTGCTTGGGCTGTCGGGGAAGCTTTACGGAAGCATGGCACTTGGCTTGGCCATGCAGTGGTACTGTGAGTGGCATTCTGGTCTAAGGGAACAGTGTGAAGGGACACAGGAAGGAAAGCGCTGAAAGCAGCTGCAGCGAGGCTATAGGATAAGGAATGAGGCTGGAGTGGGGGAGGCCAGGTCACAGCAGGTTCTGAGCAGCCTTGGCCAGTGCCATTCTGAAGGAGCTTTCAGATACATGCAGCCCGTGTTCATCTTGACCTCCTGTTCACTCAGCGGATCTTAGAACCAGATGACTTTCTGGATGACCTCGATGATGAGGACTATGAAGAAGACACTCCCAAGCGCCGAGGCAAGGGGAAATCCAAGGTGAATGGCCAGTGTGCTGCCTGCAGTGGGGGCATGGTAATAGGGAGGCCTGCTTTTTATATCTGTGATCACCTTTCTTCCTCTCAGATGAGGTCAGCTGCTACTCCCAAGAGTTTTTAATCCCTCCAGCCTAGACACCTAGCATATTAAGGGCATCTTTGTGCGCTTGTCGGCAGGGTAAGGGTGTGAGCAGTGCCCGCAAGAAGCTGGACGCTTCCATCCTGGAGGACCGGGACAAGCCCTATGCCTGTGACAGTGAGTTCCTCACGAGTGGGTGGGTAGTCCTTGCCTTGGACCAGCTTCTGCTCCAGATGATGGGGCAGGGCTGGTCTCGCCCTGAGCGGGAAAGCAAGCCTGGACTCTCTTCCTGCCTGCGGACTGTTCCCCCAAGACCTGTGGGAGCCCCAGGCCTCACCTCCACGGCGGGTGGGACGTGCATGCTCTGGGATAGATAGATGTCTGCTGTGCCCTGGGTGGGGGAGTGGGTGGGCTCTCAGCAAGCAGGCTTGGCCACTCCATGGGCAGAGTCCAGGTCTGCTGGCCATCACACTGGGGTATGGGGCCAGCCCTGAGGTTTTCATTGTCTGCTCTCTTTCCCTCTGCTTTGGCTCGCCTCACTTGTGTGCTTCCGACCTGGAGCACCAGCGCTGCTGGGGTTCTCTCTTGCTTGTTTCGCTCTCCTGCTGCTGCTGCTGCCCCTGTCTCAAGTGTATCAAGGCTTCCTTCTCATGACTTTTCTTTCTGTCTTTCAGATAGTTTCAAACAAAAGCATACCTCGAAAGCGCCCCAGAGAGGTAGCTCTCTCAACTTTTCAGACTTTTGATTTTCCTATCCCTGTTTCCCTCCCTTGTTCTTCCTACCTTTCTCTTCTCCTATGATGCTGAGTTTGAATCTCTGAAACAGAATGGGGTTAGAGCCATGGAACCATGGGGTGCTCCACTGCTTACCACAGCTCGATTCCCACATGTCCATGACCTTACTCCCAGGGCTGCCGGCCTAGCGCATGGGTGGCTCCAGAAACATAAGGAACTCACTAGCAACAGCTCCATCTGCTCCTCCTCCCCCAAACAGACACTTGGTGGTCAGCTAATGTGCCCACCATCCTGTCACCTCCTCCTCCTCCTCCCTTTATTCCTTCCTGCTGACCCCCTTGCCTTTCTTGGTGTCACTGTTGGAGATGACAAGATGCTTGTGGGGCTGTGCTTAATGGTTGGAACTGGGAAGAGTATTGATGGGGGAGTGTGTTTGATTTCTCGGGGCAGGCTTCCCCATCTGGCTCAGTTGGTAGTGTGCCTAGGAAACAGCCCTAGTCCTTTGTCCATTCTGTAGGGATGAGCTGCATGGTACATAGCTGGTAGTGTGAGTCTCCAACTTTTATTGAAGTCTCTTATGTCCCCTTCCTCTCCTGCCATAATGCAAAGCCATAGAACTTTCTTTCCCTTTTTGACCTGGAGTTCTGCAGATTGTAATTTTCCCCAGGGCAAGTGCTGTTGCAGTGAGGGTCCCCCAAAAGCCAACATGGAAAGTATAGTGATGGCTATGGGCAGAGGACAGCTCCACAGAGGCCCAGGGCCTGATGCTCCTGGCTGCAGGGAGGAATCATCACTAAGGCTTGTCCCAGAACAGAGCTGCTGGGGGCCCAGTGGGTGCCTGTGCCTCAGGAGGTGCCCCCTAGCTTTCAGGGATGGGGTGGGCCATCCTCACATCCTAACACCTTGCTCTGCAATCTTCCGCTCACTCAGTTTGTGGGAAGCGTTACAAGAACCGACCTGGCCTCAGCTACCATTATGCCCACTCCCACCTGGCCGAGGAGGAGGGCGAGGACAAGGAAGACTCCCAGCCGCCCACCCCTGTTTCCCAGAGGTCGGAGGAGCAGAAATGTAAGCGAGGTGTGAGGGTGGGTGGCGGGAGAGGAGGCAGCCTGGGTATGAAAGCCTGAGCCAGGGACCCCTCAGTATCAGCAAAACTCTTTTAGGGGCTGGGGGTTTAGCTCAGTGGCACAGGTACCTGCCTGACAAGTGTGAGACCATGAGTCCCAGTACCAAAAAAAACCAAAAAAACCCTTCATCTTCTTACCTTGTAGCCAAGAAAGGTCCCGATGGATTGGCTCTGCCCAACAATTACTGTGACTTCTGCCTGGGGGACTCAAAGATCAACAAGAAGACAGGACAACCTGAGGAGCTAGTATCCTGTTCTGACTGTGGCCGCTCAGGTACCGCCACTCTTAGGGAGAGGGCTGCCGTCCCGGGGCTGGGGCCTGCGGTCTCCAGCTGTCAGGCAAGCAGCTCTCTGCCTCCCTCTCCCACTTGGAGCCCTCAGTTTCCCCTCACCTCCCCCCACAGGGCACCCGTCCTGCCTCCAGTTTACCCCTGTGATGATGGCAGCCGTGAAGACCTACCGCTGGCAGTGCATCGAGTGCAAATGCTGCAACCTCTGCGGTACCTCCGAGAATGATGTGCGTGGCCTGCCGTGCCTCCCCTGGGCTGCTGCTCTCCCCACATTCCCTGCCAAAGCATGCTTTCTCCTAAGAGAGAGAAAGATCCTGCTTGCCCTTTTCCAGCATTCCCATCAGAACTAGGATTTGTCAGATTTATTGGCAAATCCATGTGTCTCGGCCACCTACTTCAGGTCATAACCTTTTTTTTTTTTTTTTTTTTGGTACCGGGGATTGAACTCATGACCTCATGCTTGCCAGGCAGGCGCTTAAACCACTGAACTAAATCCCCAGCCCTAGGTCAGAACTATTGTAGGCACAAAGGATGCTGAAAACAAGGAGAGCCTTGTTCTCATGGAATAGCAAGGATGAGAGCTGCTTATGATACACCTTGAAGAAAAGAGACAGTGGTGGGGGGAGCCAGTGATATGATAGAGTGACTGGTTACTGATTGAGGTGATGGTCAGAGGTGGCTTTTCTGAGGAGGCGAGGTTGTCTTGGAAGTTTGGATGATACCAACGAGCCAGCACCAGCAGGTTTGGAGGTGGAGCGTTCCCAAGAAAGGGGCAGCTGAGGTGGAATTGCCTGGTGGAAAAGCCAGATGTACTGAGAAGGCCACTGTGGCTGGCCAGAGCCTTCCTGTGTGCAGAAGAGCATAGGAGGGGATGGATCAGAGAGGCAGGTGGGCCCAGACCTGTGAAGCCTTGGGCTCTTTCAGGAGGTGGGAGGGCCTGGAAATTGAATCTGGGACCTGTCACAAGCAGCTGCTCTGCCTCTGAGCTGCACCAGGCCTTGGGTTCTTGCTGTTGGAGGCTTTTAATCAAATGAATGGTATGTTGTGTCTCACATTTATTTACTTTTACTTTTTATTATGTTGCTATGCTATTTTGTAATGCTGTGGATCAAACACAGAGCCTTGAATATTCTAGTCATGTTACGGCAAACCTTTTAGAGGTTTCCATGATATGAACAGCCCACTGTGGTGCATGTGCTGTAGGTTTGCCACTAGTGTTCTAGGCAAGTGCTCTACCACTGAGCTACAGCTCAGCTCTTTTTATTTTACTTTGAAACAGGTCTCACCAAATTTCCCAGGCTGCTCTTGAGTTTGCACATCTCCTCCCTCAGCCTCTCAAGTGGGTGGGATTGCAGGCATGTGCCACCATGTCCATATTACCTTTTTTTTTTTTTTTTTTTTTTTTTTGAGACTGAGTTTTCACTGTATTTCAGGTTGGCCTTGAACTCACTTTGTAGCCCAGGCAGGCCTCAAACTTGCAGTGATCCTCCTGCCTCAGCCTCCCATGGGCTAGAATTATAGGCATGTTCCACCACATGGCTCATGTCCATATTATTATTATTTTTTATTTTTTGGTACCAGAGATCGAACTGATGACCATGCACTCAACCTGTATTATTTTATATTCTAAAATAATAACTGACTTCTGGGTGTGGTGGCACAGCTCTGTAATCCCAGCACTGGAGAGGCTTAGGCAGGATGATCTCTGGGAGTTCAAGACCAGTCTGGACTACAAAGTGAGTTCAAGACCAGCTTGAACTACCTGGCGAAACCATGTCTCAAAAAACGAAAGATACTAAAAAAAAAAAGGTTGCATGTGGAGAAGGGATTGTAGGGGAGGAGTAGAGGCCATGTGATCGGTCCTTGAGCTCCGGCAGGACCTGGGTGAAAGGATAACTGTCTCATTCTAGGTTGGACTAGACAACAGTGTTTCCTACCCGAAGATTGTGGAATCTAGTCTTACTTGCCATCTCTCCTCAGTAGCAGCAGTTCCCAGAAGCCCTCTTCCTGTCCTCCCAACTCCGGGGGCTTCACTGTGGCACATAAGACTTAAAACCCCTTTCCTTTTGCTTACCTTCTCTAGGACCAGCTGCTCTTCTGTGATGACTGTGACCGTGGCTACCACATGTACTGTCTCACCCCATCCATGTCTGAGCCCCCTGAAGGTACGTGGGCAAGATTTTTTGTTTTTGAAACGAGGTCTCATTATGCAAGTCAGGTTGGCCTTGAATTTACTGTGTAACGGAGGCTGGCCTCAAACTCTTGGCAATCCTCGTGCCTCAGCCTCTGGAGTTCTGGGATTACAGGCATGCACCACCACACCTAGTCAAGTGGGGAAGATCTTTTACTCAAAATGATTGATTGATTGATTGATTGATTGGCTTTTTGAGAGAGGGTCTTGCGGGCTGGGGATTTAGCTCAGCGGCATAAGTGCCTGCCTTGCAAGTGCACCATTGTGAGTTCAATCCCTGGTACTGATTAAAAAAAAAAGTTATAAAAAGAGAGGGTCTTGCTCTGTAGTATGGGCGAGCCTTGAACTCATTATTTAACCTCAACTGGCCTTGAACTCAAAGTGATCCTCTTGCCTCAGCCTCCCAAGTGCTGGAATTACAGGCATTTGCCACCACACCTGTCAGAACAATTATTTTATTAGTAATTTAGAAAACTGCCTGCACAGTAGACACTGAGTTTTGAATTCTCTATATTATCAAGTTATTTATTCTTTCAAATGAAGCACACCTTGCCTTGAGTCAATTCAGGATCCTTTCCTAGTATTTCAGCCTAAGGGGCTTAACATTTTGCGCATTATCATCAGTTACATTTACAAACACAGAAAATCAGTGGCCCATGAAAAAACACATTGAGCAGAGAACAGTCACCCAGAAAGAGAGATTTATCTTCCTTGTTCCAGTCACTTCTCTGATGTGAGGCTTCTGTGACTTGAGAGATTTGAGTGTT
Source organism: Dolichotis patagonum (assembly GCA_004027295.1). Lineage (NCBI taxonomy): Eukaryota > Metazoa > Chordata > Mammalia > Rodentia > Caviidae > Dolichotis > Dolichotis patagonum. The sequence goes on along the minus strand of PVJX010024909.1, from coordinate 13,677 downwards.
CGTTGATTGCCAGAGGCTGAGTGCATCTGTCTGCCTGGCCAGTAGTTGAATAATGCTCCAGGAGCACTATGACACCAAGAAGTGGCTGTTTCTCCACAAGTCCTCCTTCAGCTGCATCTCTGTGTCTACGCCTTTCCTGTGTAGAATGCAGGACCAGCAGCCAGGTTTGGCGATGCACACCAGTAATCCTAGCACTCCTGAGGCTACGGCTAGACCATGGCTGTGAGTTTTGAGGCCAGAAAAGAAAAATTGCTGAAAAAGATAAAAATGTGCCATAGCTATTCTAGAAGATGTGGGCCAGCATTGCAGGAGAGAAAATGTTTGCTATGTGCTGGAAGCTGGCTCGTAATACGTGTCACATTTCTGTCACCCTCTAAAGAATGAGGCACTAACAAAGTCTGAAAGTCCTTTAGTAGCTACAGGGGAACACTCAGCTACTGCCTTGCCCAGTTTATAAACTGGCTTTGGGAAGAAGTTGGGTAATCATCAGATAATCAGTTCACATGAAATCTAGACTAACTGCAGAAGGTCCTTGAGTTCTGTTAGATATCAAAGTAGTGGAGAACTGCAGGCCAAGGGGTCACACGAGATGGTCTGAGGCTCTGTGTCAGGTTCTGCAAACTGGGACCCATGGGCCAAATCTAACTATAGCCAGACTGCATAGCTTGTGAGCCATGAATGAATTTTACATTTTTGTTGTTGTTGGTTGTGGTGGTGGTGGTGGTGTTTTTTGTTTTTGTTTTGTTTTTTTGTACTGGGAATCAAACTCAGTATGTAGCGCTTGACAGGCAGGACCACCCAGCAGTGGTGGTGTTTTGAGACAGGGTCTCACTGTGTAGTTCAGACTGGCTTTGAACTCACAGTTTAGCCCAGGCTGGCCTTAAACTCCCGGTGATCCTCCTGCTTCAGCCTCCTGAGTGCTGGGATTACAGGTGTATGTCACCACACCCAGTTTGGGTTTTACATTTTCAAAGAGTGGTTTTTAAAAGAAGAACTGAGTGTAATGACACACACCTGTAATCCCAGCATTCTGGAAGACTGAGGTAAGAGAATTGCAAATTCAAATCCAGCCTGGGTAATAAGTAGGAGGACCTTATTTCAAAACAAAGGCTGGAGATGTTAATCTTCAGTAGCCCCCCCCCAAAAAAAGATGTGAGTGAAACTGTACCTGACAAAGCTTAAAATAATGTAACACTTTGTCTGACTGTAGAAAAACTTTCCACCCCTGCTCATTGACCTTGGAACGAGAAAGGATCTTCCTCTTCATTTCTCTTTTTTTGGGGGGAGTCGGGTGGGAGGGATTAAACCCAGGACGCTAAACTTGCTAGACCAGTGCTCGCCCGCTAAGCTGCATCCATCCCCATTCTTTCTCTTACATTCTTTTGGTACCAGGGATCCAACTCATGACCTTGTGCTTGCCAGGCAGGCGCTGATACTGCTGTGCTAAATTCCTGGCCTCTAACATTTTAAAGTCCCATATCCTGGAAAAGCTGATAAATACATTTATTTTTTCTGAAGGGGACATTTATTTCCTGTTTTTCTTTGAAATTAGACAGAGGAAATAATGGTTGGCTCAGCAGAGTCCTCCCTTTTCCTCTCACTGTGTCCTGGGCCTGGCTTGGGCATGGAGTGACACAGAGCTCGGCTCCCCTTGCCGTCTGTCACAGGGAGCACTGACTGTGTCAAATCAAAATTGGCTTCCCTGGGGCTTCCAGTCTCCCTTTGGGGCCCTCCGACCAAGTGTGATTCTTCGGTAATCACAAGTCCAAAGCTGCAGCACCTCAGTAACTTGTGTCTGCCCAAGCCTTCCCAAAGCCCGGAGATTCTGATTGAACAGGGCAGAGCGGGTCCACCGAGGCTTTATCTCCGTGGAGAGTGACTGTTCATCGTAGGAAGGGGAAGGTCCCTCCCAGCTCAGGACAGCCTTGAGGCTGCTGCAGGAGCTTCTGTCCTGCCTGCTGGAGGCAGGGCGTGGGAGTGGATGGCCTCAGGTGGGATTGCGTGGCATCCACCCTGACCTCAGTATGCTTCTCTGCAGGAAGCTGGAGCTGCCACCTGTGTCTGGACCTGTTGAAGGAGAAAGCCTCCATCTACCAGAACCAGAACTCCTCCTGATGCGCTGCCCTGGCTCCCCACGCACCTGAGGCTGTCTCTCTCCTTCACCTTGTGTTTTCATACCCACCCTTTCTTCTTCCTTTCTTTCACAAGTCCAGAACTTCGGGGTGGTTGTGCCAATCTGCCTTTGCCAACAGCAAGCAGAGGTGGCAGCTCTGACAGCCTCTGGCCCCTGGCCCTCAGGGAGAAAGAAGCAGCTCCCTGCCCCAAGGTGTAGCTGTGGGCCCAGCTTCTCTCTGCTCGCTGCGAAGTGCATTCACTCTGCTTGCCTTGGGCCCAGGCCCTGGTGATCACAGGGTTCAAACTGCCTCCTCTGAGAAAGAGTGGGGGAGCAGCTCACTCCTCTCAGCCTGGCCTCCTCTCTGGCCTCCAGGGTTCTCCTCCCAGAGCTGAGCCAGGCTGGGCCTCTGCCAGGGCCCACTGGGAGTGAGCAGCCTGAGGCCGCTCGCCAGCAGCTTTCTGTGCCCTTTGTGCTGCTTCTCCTTGCCGCCTCCCTCGGGGGGCCCTCTGTGCCCCCGAGTCCTGTGAACCAGGACCCTCTCCTGGCTCTGCCCTGCCCCCCTCTCCCAGGGAGTAGCACCTTCACCTGTCCTGTGCGGTCTCTAGCACCCCAAGCACTCCCTCCCCTCAGGACCTCCCATCTCCTGTCTCTCCTGTTCCCTTTGTTTTGTGAGGAGAAGGGATGCTTCAGGGGGCCAGGCCAGCAGCTTGGGGCCACGGTTGGATAATGTGCCTGTTTTTTAACTCGACAAAAAAGCCTACCTCCAGAATCCCCTTTTTGTTCTTCCTGGACCTGGGCATTCAGCCTCCTGCCCTATGGGAACGTCTGCCTCCTGCTTGTGTCTCCTGGCTCCCATGTCACAGGGAAGCCAAATAAATGTCTGCTTCTCTCGCACACTCTAGCAGCTAGTAAGGTCTTCACACCCTAATTCTTTGGTTTTCTGCTTAGCACCACCAACATTAAATAGGAAGGGGACAGTCTGTGCCAGGAAACCATGGTGTGGCCTTCCCCCTTGGCTGTGGGCAGGCCCTGACTCACTGTCACTTTGGAGTTAAGGTCCCCCCCCTTTAGTTCCTGTACTCTATAAACATTAGTAAAAAAATAAACATTTTTACAGAGTTCTCTGCTGGGTGGTTGTCTCCTGACTACTAGTTAAGAACTTTGTTGCATCCAATGTGGATACCTTGGAGGTCACTGTCCCCAGGCTCTGTCCAGATGGCATAGGGGAACATAGGGCTCTGCCCCGTGATGTACAGTCCCTTTGCACGACGTTGGAGAAGAAGCAGGGCCTTGTGTCTGCGCCTGCATATTCCTACAACTCAAAGAGTCCTTTGGGCAATGACTGAGGAGATAAACCATGCAGGAAACAATGTCTAGTCAGCTTATGACTTTACACTGGAACTACAGAGACCTGGGATTTAGCTCAGTGGCACAATTACTTGCCTGGCAGGTGTGGGGTGAGTTTGATCCTGGTATCAAAAAAATAGACAAATAAATTTGAATTGCAAACTTCAGAAATTTAAAAAAACTTGCTTAGGGCAGTGGCTTTTGGGGGTGGAGTGGTTTGGTTTGGTTTTGGAGACAGTGTCTCCCTATGTAGTTCAGGCTGGCCTTGAATTCACTGTATCCCAGGCTGGTCTCAAATTTGAAGCCATCCTCCTGCCTCAGCCTCCTGAGTGCTGGGATTACAGGCATACACCCCCCACACCTAGTAGGGCAGTTTTTGTTTTGTTTTTTTAACATTTTAAAATACAGCCTTTCTCCTTCCAAAGTCACTTTTTTTTAACGCCAAGAAATAAAGCAAATACAAAGTTCGTTGTTTTGTTTTAATTTGTTAAAGTCAAGTTTATAACAGTTTCTTGTTATAAAGAATGATGAAGCTGTTTTGAACACTACAGAATTTAGGTTAAAATCAGCTTTAGCATCCTGGTTATTTCTGTGCTTTCTTTGGGGAAAATTCTGCTAGACTTGGCTAAAGCAGTTGACCTTGTAAATCTCATACTTCAAGTCGGTACAGAAGATTAATGTTTTTTTTTTTAATTTTTGTTTTATTTTAAAGGGGGTGAAATTAAACACAACAGAACAGAACGGGACATAAGAAAGCATAAATTTCAAAGCTAGACAACCAGAGATCTTCACTATCTGTCATATTGTCTGTTTTCTTCCAAATGGTTGTCCATATCTTTGCATACAGGGAGCTCATACTAAATAACATAGCCAATCTCTTCACAAGATGTGTAGTTCACTGGCTCCCACTTGCTAAGGCAGGGGGGGGGACACGGCACAGGGGACAGGACGACATGAGATGTTTTATTCTCAGCCCGAGCGCAGGCCGGCTCATAGCCACCCCCCAGAGAGGGAAGGAGTTCCTTGTTCTTCTCACACGCTGAGTCAACCGCACAGTGCAGGTCCTGACGTGCCAGGGTCTCTCTCCTTCAGGCTGCTGAAAGTCTGCCACACTCACAGCCGCCCCCCAGAGAGGGAAGGAGCTGAGCTCCTTGTTCTCCTGGCACCCCGAGTCAACTGCATGGTGCAGGTCCTGAGGTTCCAGGGTCTCTCTTCTTCGGGCTCCCAGAAGTCCGCCACACTCACTTGCTATTTCTTTCTGATGAATTGACCATTCCAATTCCAAAGTTTTGAAATGGCCAACAGACCACAGAAAGAATTCTCTTTAGGCTCCTGTTTGAAACCAGCAGCTATAGCAATCTGTTGGCCTTGCTTCAGGGCCATAAGATTAATGTTTTTTTTTGTTTGTTTGTTTTGTTTTTTGTTTTTTTTGGTACCGGGGATCGAACTCACGACCTCGGGTTTGCAAGGCAGGCACTTAAGCCACTGAGCTAAATCCCCGGCCCAAGATTAATGTTTTTAAAAAAAGCCAGTGATGGCTGCAGGGGACACAGGAATGTGAAGCCTTTCGCACTGATACTCTACCGTGGCCCTTCAAAGTCATTAAGAGACTGGAGTTAAACGCGTGGATCCTCTGAAGCGCCCTCGGTTTTTCCGGGACACCCCGACGTCCTTGTCCGTCGGGGAGGCCAAGGCCTGGGCTGGGAGCGCCGGGAGGAGGGGAGCTGCGCGGTCCGGCTGGCGGCGGAGGGGTCCCGGGCAGGGAAAGAACCCGAGACTGACGGCCGAAACCCTAACCCTAAAGGTCGAGGAAGGGATTGGGGAGCAGTGGCGGCGGGAGGGGGCGGGGAGCGCCCGCGGGAGGGTGGGACACGCGCTGCGGGCCGGGGCTACTCTCAGGTCCCGGCCTCGGGTTAGCAGAGCGGGAATCCTGGCGTCTGGGTTTAGGACTCTGAATCTTGTCAAACTGGCATCTTGTCAAGGAGGTAACGAACGAAGAAAAATTAGTCTCTCTGGGCCCCGAGTCGGCACTGGTCCAGGCAGGTGGCTTCAGAGGGTAGAGGCAAGGCCAGCGCTGTCCGTGGTGACTCGCTTTTGTGTATCGCAAGTCCATTTTCTCCATCATTTTCCCAACTCTGTGGGGACCATTAGCCCTGTGTGATAGAAGAAGGAGCCGTATCTGCCTAGGGTTACAGCCAGGAAGGCCTTGGGACGCCGCGTGGTCTCCCCGTCCCGCACGTCGCCCCGGGGACTGGTCACGCTCTGAGACCTGGTCGCGCGGCTGGCCGCTCCCGGGACTTCTGCCTGCTCCGGTCTCCGGCTCTGGCCCCGCCTCTCCGTGCTGCAATCCCCGCCCTCAGAAGGCCCGACGAACCGCCACTTCTGCGACATCCAATGAAACCCATTCAGGGGCGGGACGGGGCGTCGCTGAAGACCAATCCAATTGGGCGGGGCGGGGCTGCGGTGGGTAGGCACTGAGAGGCCTCGCCGTGTTCTTCCCAGCCGGAGAGAGCCCGGCGCGGGCGGCGCGCGGGTCCGTGCTGTGCGCGTTCCCGCCTCCTGCCACCCGCGCAGGCCCTCGGCCCGCTCCGCCCTCAGGGTCTTGTCGCTCGTCACCCCCTGCTCTGCGTTCGCCGCCCGCAGTAGGGCTCGGGAGCTAGGCTGGGGACGGGGGCGGGAGCCGCGGGACTGGCGCCTGAGGTGGGTCCGGAGCGGGAGGCCGGGCGGCCGGGCGGCCGGAGCGGGCGGGCGGTCGGCGCCTGGGTCCTCTCCGCCGACGGACCCCGGGTCGAGGTGGGGAAAGGCCGGCACGCTCGCAGAGCCCGGCTACCGGCCGGCCTGGGTCCCGAGCGCGCGCCCGAGAGCCCTGCTGCACCTCCCAAGGCCACCACCCTCACCGCGGGGACACCCCGCCCCTCTCGCTGTCCTCAGCCGCCTCGCGCCTCGCTCCTTTTGTCGCCTGTGCACCTGCGCTCGTGCCCTGCCCTCCCGCGGCCCGAGTGCTGGCCCCGCATCCCTTGGCCCCGCACCAAGGAGACTTGCTGCTTCAGACCCCGTCCTTCCTCCTTTGTCGTGTGTGCACCTGTTCAGCTCAACTCTGCACTCACTGTGTCCACCCGCACTCCAGCGTCTTCCTGCAGGCCTGCCGGGCCGCCAGCCCACCTCCCTCCAGGGGCTCACCCAACCTGAAGCACTGCTTATGCCCCACACCTGCCCCTGGTCCCAGCCCCGGGCCTTCTCCTATTCATCCTCCTTTGTTGTCTCTACAGCTGTCCCCTAGTCTTCTTTCTCCCCCAGCGATGCCAATCCAGCCCACGCTCCCCCTCCCTGTGGCCAGGGGACCCCCCCCCCCAGCTCAGTGCTGGGGTTCCTCAGGATCGGGCCCCACTTGCCCCTCCGCAGCCTGGCCACGTCCCTTCTTCCCCGAGGATCCAGAGCCCCAGCCACCTGCACTCCGCCTTGCCCTGTCCTCAGGCGCCCTCTCCCCTCTGGCCCTCCTGCACAGCCCTCCACCCCCCCTGCTTCTCTCCTCCCCCGCAGGTGGCCCAGAAGAGCTATGGAGCTGAGCAGCAAGAAGAAGCTTCACGCCCTGTCCTTGGCCGAGAAGATCCAGGTGCTGGAACTCCTGGATGAGTCCAAGATGTCCCAGTCCGAGGTGGCTCGGCGCTTCCAGGTCTCACAGCCCCAGATCTCACGCATCTGCAAGAATAAGGAGAAGCTGCTGGCAGACTGGTGCAGCGGCACAGCCAACCGGGAGCGCAAGCGCAAGCGGGAGTCCAAGTACAGCGGGATCGACGAGGCTCTGCTCTGCTGGTACCACATTGCCAGGGCCAAGGCCTGGGACATCACGGGGCCCATGCTGCTCCACAAAGCCAAGGAGCTGGCTGATATCATGGGCCAGGACTTTGTGCCCAGCATAGGCTGGCTGGTCCGCTGGAAACGCCGCAACAACGTAGGCTTTGGGGCTCGCCAGGTCCTCGCCTCTCCGTTTCCTTCCGAGTCACCCAAGCCAGTGCTCATGGGCCAGGCGCCGCCACCTCTCTCCCTTAAAGACTTCACCCCAGAAGATGTGTTTGGCTGTGCCGAAGTGCCCTTGCTGTATCGGGCGGTGCCTGGCAAAAGAGTGCCATGCGACCAGGTACAGGTGCTGCTGTGTGCCAATAGCAGGGGCACGGAGAAGCGACGGATATTGGTGGGTGGGCTCCAGGCTGCCCCAAGATGCTTCTTTGGGGTCAGCAGTGAAGCGCTGCCTGCCACCTACCACCCTGACCCAGGCCTCCCTTGGTCAGAGTGGCTGGCACAGTTTGACCAGGACATGGGGCAGCAAGGCCGAAAGGTAGCTTTGCTGCTGGCTGCCCGGGTGGTGGAGGAGTTGGCTGGGCCACCTGGGCTCCACCATGTGAGGCTCTTGCCTCTGGCCACCTCCAGCACCACACCCTCCCTGCCCAACTCTGTGGTCTGGGCCTTTAAGGCCCATTACCGGCACCGGCTGCTGGGCAAGTTGGCTGCGGTCCAGGCCAAGAGGGCCGGCGCCTCGCTGGCCGAGGCTGGGACCGGCATCACAGTGCTGGACGCGCTGCACATGGCCGCGGCTGCCTGGGCCAAGGTGCCCCCTCAGCTCATTCTGAGCAGCTTCATTCAAGAAGGACTAGCTCCTGGCAAAATGCCTCTGTCCCCAGATGCAGCCTGTGAGATGCCGCCAGTCCCCAGGGGGCTGAGCCGGGAAGAATTCTCCCAATTCGTGGACCTGGAAGGTGAGGAGGTGGGATCTGGAGTGTGCAAAGAGGAGACTGGCACTGAAGACCAAGAGGGGGCCAGGGAGGACAGCTTCGAGCCCCTACCCACCAGAGCTGACGCCCTGCAGGCCCTGGGCACCTTGCGGAGGTGGTTTGAGTGCAATGGCTCCTCCCCGGAGCTCTTTGAAAAATTCTATGACTGCGAGGCGGAGGTGGAGCGGCACTGCTCCCTGTAGGGCGCCTGGGTCCCTCTGCTCTGTTTCCCATGGAAACGCCTCTCCAGACAGCAGCTGAGCTTTTTCCTGTGGAAATATGGCACTTGGAAGGTGTGGAAGGAAGAGAAGTTGAGACACCAAGTCCAAGCTCAGAGCAGGTTGCCCAGACCGGAGAAGAAGCCTCGAGGCAGGGGGTCTGGGCCATGTAGTTCCCGGACCTTTGTGAAGGTCTAGAACCTTGGAAGGCTGGGACTTGGGCTTTGCAGACGGTGGTTCCATCCCTTCAACTCCATGTTAAAAACATTTCTGCTTCTGAAAATAAAGTTTTTAACTACAAAGGAGCCCAGGATGTGAGTTTCATAGGACAAGGATGAAATCTTTCTATTGAGGGTGGGTTTTTGTTTGTTTGTCTGTTTGTTTGAGACAGGGTCTCACTGTGTATTCAGGCTGCCTTTAACTCACAATGTAGTCCAGGCTGGCCTTGAGCTCACATCAGTCCTCCTGCCTCAGCTTCCCAAGCTACTCACCATGCTGGGTACATTGTTTCTTTTCTTTTCTTTTCTTTTCTTTTCTTTTCTTTTCTTTTCTTTTCTTTTGTTTTTTTCTTTTCTTTTCTTTTCTTTTCTTTTCTTTTCTTTTCTTTTCTTTTGTTCATTTCACAACTTCTGTTCAGCGGAGGTTGCCTATGTAACAAGGTTGCAAAAGTCTTCTCTGCCAGGCAGACCTGGAAGACAACAACAGAGTGTGATTAAACATGGTAACAGGGCTGGGGATACAGCTCAGTGCACAGCCCCTGCCTGACAAGCACAAGGTCATGAGCTCGATCCCCAATACCAAAAAAAAATGACAAAGGTTTGTGTGACATGCTGTGCCCTCATAGTCAAAGAGTCTGCAAAGAGTGTCGAGGGTGCTGTCTGCCAAGTGGCAGCAGGCACAAGACACATTAGAGCACAGGTGCATGGGGAAGTGGTGTGTTGTAAGGGCCCCCAGGTAAATGGGGTTCCACGCCAGGGGGACAGCAGCCTGGCCCTAACGGGAAATGGAGGGCCGGGTGTGGTGTGTGCCTCTCCTGGAACACCTCACCTGGCCAATTGTCCCGTGCCTAGCTGTCAGACCCGGGACCAGGGCCTCCCTGACCCGACTCGGACACTGTTTACACTGGCAGATGGCCTGTGGTCTCGTCTGACCCATGTCCAGTTCTTGCCTGCCTGGCCAGTGTTCTAGGGAAACCCAGTCAGGGAGGCTCAAGTTTAGTAGCCTGCAATGAACAGAAACAGTTTCACAGATTGATCATTTACAGATCCTAGGAAAGCATGGCCTAGCGGGTGGGCAGTCCTCTGTCCTAGGTCACTTGAGGGCAGAATAAAGAGTTAGGGGGCCGGCTAGCATTGTATATGGAGGATTAGGGTATGAGTCAGTTTATTTATTTGATTTTTCAGTGCTGAGGACTGAACCCAGGGTTCATGTATGCCAGGGAATCACTCTAGCACTGAACCATACCCCCAGCTCCACCCACCCTCCTTTTTAAGAGACTACATTGCCTGGACTGGCCTCAAATTTCTGGGCCAATATGATCTTCCTGCCTCAGCCTCCTGAGTAGAAAGGACTGTAGGTGCACACTACCATGCTTGGCTCTGGTATGGGTCACTTAAGTTTCAAGGACAATACCTGAGTGGCACATTTGAAGAAAATGGGAGGCTGGGCATGGTGGCGCCCACCCGCAATGCCAGTACTCTGGGAGTGAGGTAGGAAGAACACAAGTTCCAGCCCAGCCTGGGCAATTTAGCAGTGTTTTGTTTTGTTTTTCTGAGACAGGGTACCCAGGCTGGCCTCAAACTTGCAGTGGTTGTCCTGCCTCAGCCTCACAAGTGTTGAGACTATGGAATTACAGGAGTTGCGCCCACAGGCCTGGCCTAATTTAGGGATTTCACAAAATTTTTAAAAAGGTCAGGGCATGTAGCTCGGTGAGAAGCTCCTGGGTTTGATCTCCTGTACCATCAAAGAAAGAAAGAAAGAAGAGAAAAGCAGGCAGCCCAGTTTGCTTGGCTGCAGATATCTCTAAATTGCTGTCTGGAGTCGAGCGTTGGTGCAAGCCTGGAATTCCAGCACTCAGGAGGCTGAGGCAGGAGGTTCCTTGAGTTTGAGGCTGGACTGGCTATATAGTGAGCTCACAGCCTGCCTGAAATCCATCACGAGGCCCTGTTTCAAAAAACGACACAAAACAAAACAAAAATGCATGGTGAGACCCTGTCTCAAATTCCCATCTGCGGCCCCTGCTTGCACATGCGAGTGCGGTGGTCCTCTGGGAACGCAGAGACTCGCTGCGTGATCCGGTGACACAGGCAGGATTGTGGGAGTCACCCCTCTCAGTATGTGGCGGCCTCCAGGGGACTCTGCCAGGGGAGCAACCAGGGTGGGGGTGACCAGGCCTACAGGTGGAGGCGCCCGAGCGCCCGGCACGGGGAAGCCGGTAGGGGGCGCTGCGCCCCAGCTTTCCGTGACAGACAGAGCCGGGCGGTGCGGTTCCGCTCCAGGCCTGGCCCCTACCTCCTCCCGGGGACCTTTTGGGCTCAGCCTTAGGCTTTGCTTGCCAAACCTGGGTGGAAAGGCGGAAGCGGCGCTTTTCCCACAGTGGGCGCCCTTTATGGAGGCGTGACAGTTGCGGGAATGCTGAGCATCGAACCCAGAAACCTTCGCAAGCTGGGCAAGGGCCACACCCCAGGCCTGGACTCACTGTGAAGTGGTTACGAAGCGTCTTGCAGGCCTTCTATTCTTTATCCTAAGATCCCAAATCGCACATCTTGTCCTACAAATTCTGTTTTTCTGGCCCTGTGTTCATTTAAACTATTCCGTTCTGACCCAGCATGATGACACATGCTTAGGACCCCAGCCCTCAGGAGGCTGAAGCAGGAGGATCACTGCAAGTTCGAGAACAGCCTGGGCTACTACTAGTGAGTTCAAAGCCAGCCTGAGCTACACAGTGAGACTCTGTCTCAAAAAATCTAAATAAATAAAACTTCCTTTCCAAAAGCATCCCAGTTGTGAAATAGCTCTTTTAAAGAGTTGAAGCCAAAATTATACAATCTCTAAAAGTCCAAAGCAACACAGGGGGCCAAATGAACTCTCTGTCGTCAGGTGTCATACTCTGGCTGACTTCTTCCAAGAGCCTTTTAATTTTAATAATTTTATTTATTTATTTATTTATTTATTTATTTTGGTACCAGGAATCAAAGTCAGGACTTTGCACTTGCCAGTCAGGCCTGGGCCACTGAGCTATATCCCCAGCCCTAATTTTCATTTTTAATTCTTCTTCCTCCTCCCCCTCCTCCTCCCCTTCCTCTTTTCCCTCCTCGTCCTCCTCTTCGTCCTCCTCCTCCTCCTCCTCCTCTTCTTCTTCTTCTTGCAGTGCTATAGATTGAAATCAGGACCCCAGGCATGCTAGAAGGGTACTCTATCCTAAGCTATCTTCCTAGTCCTTTTTTAAGATGGTCCCACTATATAGTTGTGGCTGGCCTTGAACTCACCACATAGCCCAGGCTGGCCTCAAACTCCCATTGAGCTTCCTGCTTCAGCCTCTCAAATTCTGGGATTACAGGTGTGCACCACTATGCCCAGTGGGCTTCCCCTCTTTTTATGGCAGAATAACACCCCACTATCTGTATATCCCACAGTTTCCTGACCCCTTCACTCATTGGCAGACACTGAGGGTGTTTCTGCATCTTGGCAATTATGATTAACGCAGCAGTAAAGACAGGTGTGGTTACATAGCGAGACTTTGACTCAGCCATGAACAGGAGTAGAATGCACACATGTCTTCAAAGTACTGCTCTCCTGTTCCTTGAATAGGTATTCCCAGGAGTGGGGTTCCTGGGTTGCATGGTAGTCCCATAAGTTTTTGGAAGAATGTTTATACTACATATTTCCCATAAAGGCTGAACCCATCTATTTGCACCGACAGCGTATGATCTGTCCCTTTCCCCCAGTGCCTTCTCCAATACTTGCTGTGGTTTGCCTTTCTGACCATATCCCTCCCAACAGGGCTAAGGTGATACCTCATTGTGATTTTGATCTGCATTTCTCTAACCATTAGTGATGTCGAAGGCCAATTTGTCCACCTGCTAGCCATTTGAATGTCTCTTTTGGAAAAACGTTTATTCAGGGTCTGTGCCCTTTTTAAAATAATTAATTAATTAATTAATTAATGTGCTTTTTGAGACTTGGTGTCTTTAGCCCAGGCTGGCCTCAGAGTTAGTGCTTCTTACTCTCCCGAGTGCTGCGATTTTGTTGTCGCCGACGTCAAGCTGTGTGAGGGACTTTCGTATGGTTATTATGGGTTGGGTTTAATATGACTCACCATGCTCTCCTGGTGTAAATCGCTCGCCTTTAGGAAATTTTGTAGTTACTCCTTCCAGACACGAGGGGGCGCGACGAGCATGAGAAATTCAGTTCTCCGAGGCGGGCTGCCAGGCCGGGGAAGGTTGCGGGCTCAGGAATGTAGTTGTCTCAGTTCTCGGGAGAGCTAGATCTTACTCTGAAAAGTGTGCCACCACCGGGGAAAAGCTGTGTCCTTTTCGGTCCCTTTTGCTGGCGAGTGGAGGTTTCCCAGTCCCCCGTTTCACTGCGAGCGTGGCCCCTTCCGCGATCTTGGCTTCGTTATGAGTTTTGAGGTCAATGGAGGCAACGCGGGACGCCGTACCCTGGTTCGCAGCCACCAGTCCCTGTCTGGACAGGATTCAGGGAAGTTTTCTTCTTGCTAAGTGAGCAAGAGTCGTTTTGTTTTGTTTATTAATGAGGTTTATGGGTACATTTGAGGTATGCCTAATGATCACAGGGAGTTTGTCCTCAAGGATGGTATCACGTGATTCCTTTATCTCTCCCCATCCCCCTAACCTTCCTTCAACCTTGCTTCCCCTCCTTAGGCACAGAAGCTTTGCTTCCATTTTTTCCTTCTCTTCTCATTTGTTCCCCTTCGTTTCCACCTCCTCCTTCCCTGTTTCCCCCTCCCTTTTGAACAATTTCCTCCTATTTCACTGTATCTAGAATACATTTTGGTCCTTATTTACGCTTTCAGTTTTTCACACCAGACCAACAATGTGGTGTTTACACATTTGTGTCCTATTTATTTCACTTAAGCATTTAGTCTCAAGGTGCATTCATTTAGCTAGAAATGTCTCAGGTTTATCCCTCTTTATGGCAGAGTAGTACTCCTTTGTAGAAAAAGCCCACATCTTTATGCATTCCTCAATTGATGGGCATTTGGTCT
>PVJX010024908.1:0-27132 GCA_004027295.1 Dolichotis patagonum | reverse complement strand
GCCAAGGTGCCATGTCTTTGTCTGTGTCATTTTCTCACAGTTGGGACACAATCACTGACACAGGTGAAAGCAGGAGAGATTTGTTTTGACTCACGTTTCAGTCCATACTTGGCTGGCTCCCACCGGCAGGGCACAGGTGCATGGCAGCGGAATAACTGCTCACCGCGTGGCAGGGCAGAAGCAGAGAGCTCGAGCGAGGGGACAGGAAGAGAGATGCTCACCCAGGTCTCACAGGCAGTGACTGCCTCTTCCCACCAGACTCCGCCTCCGGACAGCAAGCCTCAGTTCTAGCGCCTCTGTGACCTAATCACCTTCTGCGTATATGATTTAAACCAAAATAGTCCTCATCCACCTTACTCATGGCATCTGCCACCTGTGACTTCTGGCTCCGGCCCCAAATCAAAATGATTGTGAAAGGAAAAGGTTTTGAATGGATTCAGGACATTCAGCAACCGCAACAGCACATGACAGACACTCATGAGTGAGGACTTCAGAACTGCGTCAGAAAGTGGCGAGGGCGTCGTATCTGAAGCGAAAGGGTAGTGTTTCGAGGGAGATTAATGGCAACGTGCCTTTCACTGTACACAGCAAGTCCCTGACTTATGCATGAGGTCTGTTCCAGAATTGTTTGCAAATCAGATTCATTCATAAGATAATAAAGTGTCTTATACAGGACACCTGTGAAAGTTTGCAACACAAATGTTCATGAATTGGGAACGTATCTTTTTTTTAAAAAAAGTTAAACATTCACATCACATAGGAGTACATATCACTATAGTTGGTAATTATGTGCACTCCTTTATAACTGCAGTCATCTGAAGAGTGGTAATGGACAATTATAATTTTTTTTGATGAGATGGATCCAAAACTATGACAGGTCATTGTTATATATGCATCTACCCAAAGAACCAAAGATCTGAAGAAATTTTTTCATATATATATTATATATAATATATATCTATTATATATATATTACATTACCTTGATTCACAAATTTTTTTGTTTGCAAACAATTTGGTTTACAAACAGAAGTGTTGGGAAAAATTGTATTTTTGTTTGCAAACACTATATTGAGGTTCAAACACAACTGTGACCATCTTTCCCACACAAACCAAACATGACTATCTTTTCCCAAAATCCTAGAGCAAATTAAATTCTGAACCAAGGTATCACTGTGTGTGGCTATCTATTTATCTAGATAGATATATGTCTTCTTCTTCTTCTTCTTCTTCTTCTTCTTCTTCTTCTTCTTCTTTTTTTCTTCTTTTTCTTCTTTCTTCTTCCTTCTTTTTCTTCTTCTTCTTCTTCTTCTTCTTCTTCTTCTTCTTCTTCTTCTTCTGGGAGACTGAGGCAGGAGGTTGGCAAGTTTGAGTCTGGCCTGGGAATTTAGTGAGATTCTGTGCTATAGTTTGTATCTAGATATCCCTCAAAGCTTCATGTGCTCATAGGTGGGTCTTTTTGGAGCAGGTTTGATCTAGGGTGCTGGTTCTATGTTAGCCCACCAGTTGGAATTAGCATAGTTCTTTCTGGGCATAGCTGAATGGATTTACCAAATACAGAAGCCGCACTCTGGGTATAGGTGACACCACCCAAAAGGCGTGCAGCCTGGATGGGATAAAAAGGCCAGGCAGTCTCCCTGCTTCTCTCTGCTCTGCCTGGGGCTTTGCTGCTGCTCTGTGCCCACCTTGCTGTGGACTGTTTCTCCTTTGAGGGGTCCCTGTGCTGTGCCGCCCTGCCTTGGAGCCAGCCAGCGATGGACTGAAACCTCTACCAACCGTGAACTGAAACAAACTTTTCTTCATTTAACTTGTGAGTGTTGGGCATTTTGTCTCAGTAACAAGAAAAGTAACTAAGACACCAGGTCTCACAATAAAAACATGGAATAGATTCTAGGATGTACTTCAGTGTGAATGTTCTGGCTTTAATCCCCAGGAGCACAAAACAGACAAGCAAAAATCCACAAATACAGATGGATATAAATGACGTGTCTTCACTATTGAGAAAGCTTAAACAATCAGTGTTGTGGTAATGCATTTTCAGGGATCCAAACTTTAAAAAGAAAAGCATAAACAGATTAGAATGCTCTAAAAGCCTTCATGTAATTTGTACCTGTAGTAGTGGAAATAATGCAAAAGTGAAATAAACACAGCGAATTGAAAAATAATGACACTGACAATTTAAAATAGTGGAAAAATACTGAAAGAAGAAAGATAAAAGGAAAAAGTGAAACAACCCAAACAATCTCTCCAAAAGCTTTTTTCAAAAGAGACCCGTGGAAAAGACTGTCACAGGATAGATTATGGGTGATTTTATGGAGGTGACGCACAGATAGACTGTGTTTTCGTGATCTTAAGCTGTATTTTCAGGTCTGGCGCCACTTTTTTCTTTTAGGGCAAGTCCTCCCCAGAGAATGTGTTCATGTTCATTTTCTGTGAGCTGATCCTCCCCGCCAAATCCACCCAGGTTTATATGCTAATCCCTGCTGGAAATGCCCTCGCAGACACAAGCAAAATAGTGCTTTACTGTGTTGGGAGGTATTCACTCTGCCTAGCTATCTTGTTTACAACAAAAATATGCACTAATTCCTTCCCCAGAATTCTGCTTTCTACCTCTCCTTAATACTACCTTCTTTTAAATGAGTATCACAGTTTTTGAGGTTTCTGCTTTTAGGATTTCAACATTTGAAAATTTAATTTTGGGGGGATTATGATTTTGGGGATTTTTAGCCCTTCCAGATTTTAGACTCTGGAGATTTAATCTTTTAAGGATTTTAATCTTTCAGGATTTCAACATCCAGGTTTATTGCGTTCAGGGTTGTGTCTTTGGGGATTATGACAACCCCGGCTGGACTCTGCAGGGTGACTTATGGGTCTGTCTTTGTCACATTCTGTCCTGGGGGCAGAGCCCTCACTCACCAGTGCATTTCAAGCACCCTGTGGCTTTAGTGCGGCTACTTCATCGATGTGGGTGGAACAAATCAAGACTAGAAGCTGTAAATGTTTCTCTTCTGCAGGATGATCTAAGTTTAGCTCCATCTTTTGGAGGGAGGTGTTGGAAAAGGGTCAGCAGCTCCCCTATCTGGTGACATTAAGGACAGAGAGCTCAGATCTCAGATACAGTATAGCTGCCAGTGACTGGACAAGCCGCCTGCTGCCCTTATGGATGAAGTACTTGTGCCTTCCACACAGGCACAGTCTGAGGACTTCCCTGCTGCTCCTGGGTGGTCTCCACACAGGAACTCCATGCTTCCTCTGTGCCCCTTGGAGCAACTGTCAGAAGTAATAAGCTAGACGTGGATTTGCAAGGACCTGTTGTTTCACCTATTAAAACACCAAAACCATTAGAAAATTAGCATTCCTTTAGACTCAGTAAACATCTGTAGGACAGGCAGGAGCTAGCGTTGAGAAAAAAAAGGAGTTGAGCCAGAAAGGAGTGGGGAAAGTAGAGTTCTGATCACGTGCGTATCAGGCTGTCACATCTGGTGAAGTCTCGCAGAGCTCAGTGACGTGGCATAGCACACAGGAGCATGATAGAGCAAAAGGAACCACGATTTGAGTGTTTAATGATCTGGGCAAGTCTTGATAATAATTTCATTATCAAGGTACTTGGACATCAGAGACCTCCCTGGGCCTTAAGACAGGTTGCCTCAAATCTCCACTTGTATGATTTGGATGCCTAAAGTTCTTGTTGAGTTTGTGCAAAGTGCTGGAAAGTTCCTCCCCTTGTGGATGCGGCCTCCCTTTCACTAGGTATCAAATTGCACCCCAAACTCAGTGTCTTTGGTTTTTCTCCCTCTCATGGAACCTATCCACTCTTGCAAAGATCTTTAGACCTTGGGACCCTTAGTAGGCAAGGCAAATGGCTCCATGATGTCTGGATAGTGAAAGGGTGGGACCCACAGCCAGACTCCAGGTGCTGCTGCAGTATGACAAGCCACCAACCTCATACGGACACTACCACCACCTGCACCCATTGGCAGAGCTTCACCTGTGACCTTGGAACTTCTGGTGTGTGCCAAAGCTGCTTGGAGCTCAGCTCTACACAAGGAGAAAATGTTCCTTACTGCCCTTTTGTATTATTCTGTGCGGGGCCTCAGGGCAGTAAGGAAACCCTCTTCATTGTCTTGGCAATTATGGTAATGATTATGGTGTTGTTCTCTAACATGTTGGATAAATCCTGGAAACAGCTGAAAGTCAAGCAGGGGCTTCCGTGGCATAGTTAGAGATGCATACCTGATTTTGGTATCAGGAAACGTGATTCCAGAACATAATAGTTGTATGACCTGAGGCAAGTCACTAACCTGGCTGAGCCTCCGTTTCCAGTCCAAATAGCCACGATGGCATGTTTCTTGCTGCTTTTACAAGGTTGCAGGAGGTTCCAATGAGCCAGTGTAATCGAAAGAGCATACTTTATTTTACCACGCAATCTTGCAGAAGCGTGCTGAAGGAGCCTGTGTCAAGCCTTTCACTTCGGGATACTCTCCCATGTCTTCCTGGAATGGAGCTGCACTGGGGATGAACTCAGGTGCTGAATTCTAAAACTGTTCACCCAAGCGAGAAGCTGAAAGCATTCCCTAATTTTATTAGCGCTGGGTCAGGTTCTCATCTGAAAGGCGTTTAGGTGACTGAGTAGAAGGGTTATTTTTTAATATACTGAAAAAACGTGTGTCTGGTGCTGTTTTGTGGCTTTTTGTCCTTTCTGTCTCAGCCCAGACTGTGTGCAGTGGGCACACGGTGTCCTTGCAGCGTGCTCCCAGATAACCACTGTAACCAGTTCGCGCAGTGCAGCAGCATATTGGCAGGAGGTCTGTCCTTATGTAGCAGTGATTGTGACTCCCCCTGGGGAGGACCCGTTTCAGAGCTCAGGCAAGTGGCTGCTGGCAGGACCGGGTTCTTTACAGGGTCTCAGTACTCGTAGCTGTTGGCTGGAAGCTGCCCACAGCGCTGGTCACTCACAGCACTGCAATCAGCGGCCATCAGAGTGAGCAGGCGAGAAAAGAGTGAGCGGCCAAGATGGACCCTGGCCTTGGAACCAGTCCGACCTGTGTTAGTGAACCTGTGTGAGCAGCTGCGTCCCAGGCAGTGGAGCCCTGGGGGTGGTCTTTCTGGAGTCACCTTGCACAGGGCTGTACACAGGTCAGGACACCTGCAGAGGAGACAACCAAGAGTGAGGCGCTCTGCAGCAGGGGCCCTGGGTCCTCCAGTCTTTAGGAAACAGAATATAAGAGGGAAACAAGGAAGAAGAGGCAGTGGTGAGGTCCATGGGTGGCAGAAGTGGAGACATGAGACAAAAGCACCAAGGAGTGGAAATGGAAGGGAAGGTACTGATGCTTGGAAATGCCCTCATACCCTCTCTCTTTTTCCTTAAAGGGTTTGATTACTAAGAAGGGGAGCCTGACCCAGGCCGCAGAGTTGGGGAAGTCCTCCCTCTTCTTCACCAACAAATTACAGGACAAATCCTTTAAGTGGCCATGTGTCCCCTGGGCCACCCCTAGCTTCAGCTGGCAGGGGAGGCCAGAAGGTGGCAGTACCAGCCAGAAAGCATCTGCACAGAAAGGAGACCCCCAGCTCTGCCAACCCCTTCTCTGGACCCTGCTGTGCGTGTGGTTTGGGTCTCTGCAACAGAGGTACTGAGTTAGCACCAGTACTGCGGGAACACAGTACTGACTCTGGTCTGACTTTGGTCCCACCCAGGCTGAATTCTCAGCCATGCAGACAAATGAGAAAAAGTGCAAAACAGCAAATAGAGGCAAAAAAAAAAAAGAGGTGGAATAACAGCAGCCAGGCAGTGAGGGGGTCTGCTTCCTGCAGGGTATTTGCCTGGTTAGCATTGCAGTTGTTCTTCCATTCATTCAGCCAGTAAACACCTACTGAGAACCTCAGCTTCCAGCACATGAAATCTTTAGGGGAAACTCTCCCAACCATAGCACATGATAAGCAAAGGCCAACTTAGGCCTCCTGCTCAGATGGCTTTCAGGGTATAAAAAAAGAAAAATTATATAACCACACAAGTGCATAAAAATCAGAGCCATGATCACTCACAAAAAGTCCCTCTGAACAAACTTTAGTCAGGTTCTCAGGTTCCCCTGATTTCTCTCCTCAGCAAAGCCTTAAACTTAGGTCCAGTACCTGCTAAGTCAGTTTGGTAAGAATTCCCTCACCCTGGACCAGGTATGATGGTGCACACCTGTAATCCCAGCACTTGAGAGGTTAAGGCAGAAGGATTGCTATGCGTTTGAGGCCAGCCTGTGTCACATAGTGAGTTGAAGTCTAGCCTGAACTACACAGTAAGACCCTATCTCAAAAAAAAGCCCCCCCAACTTTGATATCTGACTACCCTCCACGCTGATCAAATTTCTTGTCCTCCTTTCTCAATCTCTGACCATCCTGGCCTGCCTTCAGTAAGAATCATATGAAGTCAGTTTAGCAAGAATCCTCTTGCTCTTGATGGCTCTTGGTAATGTCTAATCTGGCAGCCCTTTCACCGTGTTCATGGATGGAATATCCCAAATGTCCTTATTGTGTTGGGAAGGGAGCTCCTTCTTCTCCCAAATTGTGGTGACCTTGACACCCATGGCAGGAATCCTGAACAAAGTCTTCTTCACCATTTTAACAGGTGTCAAAATATATTTTTGACTTAACAGCTGCGAAGATGAAACACTTGATTCTGTGGCAGCAAATAAATGCAATGAGCAGGAGAATCTGACCTTTCAAGGAGGCCAAAAACAGCTGATGCTATAGTTTGGATGTGTTTTTTGTCCCTGCCAAAACTCATGTTGAAGTGTGGTTGTTAATGTAGTGGTGTGTGTGTGCATCTGGCAAAATTTCAGAGATGGCATCAGTTTTCACGAGAGTGGGTTGCTATAATGTATCTGACCTACTTTGTACCTTCTTCTCTTTTATGTGTGCTATGCAAGTCAGCTTTGCATTACTATAACAAAATAACCTAAGATAATAAACTTATAAAGAAGAAAGATTTATTTTAACTTGAGTTGAGATCTAACATCTTAAGACAGGATAACAGTTAGAAATTAGTCAACACTTAGAAATAAACCAAAAGGAGGAGCTGCCAGGCTATGCAGTGCCATGTTAGAACATGTATTTGAAAAGAAAAATTACCTAAAGGAGTACAGTTTTCTTGTCCTATCTAGCTTTCTTAGTCATTTTCTTCATTGCTAGGACAAAACCTCTAGCACCTACAGTTTAAAAGAGGAGAAGTTTATTTTTGGCTCACAGTTTCAGTCTACGATCAACTGGCTCCAAGGCAGAAATGGCATGGTGGAAAGGTCTGGGTGGATAACATCTGTTCATCCCATGGCAGTCAGGAAGCAGAGAGAGAAGCAAGGAGCCAGGGAAGGACATAAATGCTTCCAGGTCACACCCTCCTGGAGACTCACCTCTGACCAGGCCCCATCCCCTGACAGCAAGTTAGCTGTAGGGCCCCAATGATCCACTCTCCTTCCACATCCGTGAGGATTTTGGAGGACACTTTAGACATAGAGCCCACACTGATGCAGTAAAGTTATTCCAGCATTCCTTTCCTGAGAGTGTACAGAGGCCTGGTCCACTAACGCCCTTTAAGTCGGCTTTAACATCTTGCAGGAGTAAGTCTTTAGCCAGTGATCAGTGTACATTTGCACGAAAATCATGCTTTCTGTTCTTTAAAAGACAAAGTTAAAGTGTCATTGGCACCTATTTACTATAGATCCAGGATTTGGACTTCCAGAAGTTTGAGAAAACTTGAGAAACGGTGGGAACCTCCTAGCTGTCTTCACGGAGTTGCTGAAGTCAGGAGTGAAAACTAAGACCCCATTTTCTGTGCCCTCACCTCAGCTGCAGTGCTTGCTGCTGCCCAGCAGGAGCTGGGGACTCCTTTGCTGTTACTTGAATGGTTTCTGTGTCTAAAGTGGATTTGCTTTCCGTAAGTCACTGTTTTTATCAGTGCGATGTCTTCCTCTCTGCCCCTAGGTTTACAGTCTCTAACTCATTCTTGGGTTGTTCCTGTCTCTCTCCCTCCATGGCAGATCAGTTCCTAAATCCTGTCGATATTCCCTTCTGCCTGTCTCTAGGACCTTCCCCTTCTCTGTCCCCAGGGCCATCATCTCCCCAGTGTAGAGACCCAAGAGGAGCTGTAACAGGATCCTCATGTCTTCAATTTCTGAGCTCTTCCCTGTCCAACCCATCCCACAAATTAATGAGAGGTTCATCTTCCTTATAAAGAGGCTGTGTCACGTGTCACGACCCTGTTTAGAATCCTGGCTGCATCTGTAGTTGTAACCCAGACTCGTTGCCTGACATCCGTAAGCTTTGGTGGAAAAAACCAAGTGAGGTGCTAGCTGGTTATATATTTTTTTCTTCTCAGAATCCTCAGGTTTCCCCCCAGCCTGGCTTGCCTACCATCAGGAGGCTCTCAAAATAGGCTGCCAAACTGTAAGACTCACTGGCAAACTGACTAGCCCTGAGTGCTGTTATAGTTTAGGTCTGAAATGCCCCCCAATACCTCATGCCTTTCCAGGTGAGGCCTTTGGGAGCAACTGCATCACACATGTGTTTCTGGATCGTGGCTGTGTGGTAACTGGACAAGTCCACTGACTGGATTAGCACGGTTCTGGGATGAGTCATTTAACTTGGAGCACTGGAGGGGCAGCCACATGGACAGCAAGATGGCAGCATTGCTAGAGCCACAGTGTGTCCCCTTGGTTCATTAGCCATGTCTTTTATTTCTGCATTCTGAGGCTTTGACATCTGGGGCCCTGCTGACCCTTGGAGGGATAGCCCCCTTTTAGAGATAACCAAATCCCGGAGATAGAAGACAGCTGTCAACCTGCCATAATCACTCCTGGGCTGGGTAAGGACCTAGGAGCAGCTCCCACATCCTAGAGCACACATAACCCGGCCATGTGGAACTGAGTCATTCTAACTGAGGCGGACTCCAAAAGATCCCGCCCTGAGCCTGCTTTCCCTGTTCAGGCAATCCTTTCCCTGTAGGCCACAGTGAGGGGTTGTCCTCACAGCCCCCCTCCTTCTCTCTGACCTCGTGCTGCACAGTGCAGCCCCTTGAGGCACAGCATTCCCTCTTCTGTGGGAACTGTAAGACATGATCGTCTCAGTGGCAGTCGACTCCTTTCACAGCACTCAGTTCCCATACTGCATGCCCGGCGCTGTAGCCTTTGACTCTGTTGCTGTCCCTGCCTTCCTTAGAGGCAAGGCCTTCCCTGGGGATCCAACCCCATTCACTCAAGGTAAACCAAGTGCCTCTACTCCTTGTAATCTAAAAATGGCTGACTATAAAGATACCAGATCTGGCCAGAATCTATTCTACTTGTCTTCTACTGTGCTTTTCAGTTTCGACCACATGGGCTCTCTTGGCTTTCCCGTATGTTCCTGTCCTCTGGACCTATTTCACCCAAGGTGTCCCAGCAGCACTGCCCTCTGTCCTTCGCACTGATAGACAAACCTCCTCTTCCTGCAAGGCCTCACTTGAGGATTGTCTCTGCTGTGATGGCTTCCATGACTTCCCCATCATGGGTGACAGTGGTCTTCTCAGAACACTGGCGTCCTCTACCTACTACCTGGACAAGCATAGGGCAGCCCATCCCACCATAGGTAATGCAGCATTCCTTTCTCAGACTGAGGAACTACCTCTCCTCAAGGATTCATGTTCTCTCAGCTCAAGCACCAAAGGTTCAGTCAGTATTTCATGTGATGACGGAGTGCATTTGATACCGAATGTATCCCCACTGTCTTCCTTTGCATCGAATTGGGATATAAAATCCCCAGACATGCAACAGTCATTCCCCAGTGAACTAGAGCCTCGCCAAGAGGGGAAGCCAGGTCTCTCTGTTCACCTCTGGTCTAGGCTGAATGCATCTGGGAGGTGAGGTCAGTCTGCCACTTCTTTTCCTGAACAGAAAGACTGATTTAATTCCTGATATTTCATGATACTCCAGAAGGTTTCAATTCCTTTAGTATATCATCAGGTTTGGAAAGGAAAGTGAAGGATAAATCAGAGAAATTAGGGAGAACCCCCTAAAAGGGGGTAAGCCACCAGTCCCCAACATTTTTGGCACCAGGAACCAGTTTCATGGAGGACAGATTTCTATAGACAGGAGAAAGGAGGATGTTTCAGAATGATTCAAAGGAGAACCCAAGCTAGATACCCCATATGCACAGTTCATTGTAGGGCAGTGGGGTTCACCATCCTATGAGAATCTAATGCCTGCTGATCAGACAAAAGGTGGAGCTGAGGTGGTGATGTGAGTGATGGGGAGAGGATATAGATATGAGTGAACCTTCATTTGGTCAGCCACTCACCAACTGCTATGTGGCCCAGCTCCTGATAGGCCATGAACTTGTAACTTGTAGGCCCAGGGGTTGGGCCTGATGTAGGGAACTAGGTTCTGTGCAGAGTCTGGGCCTGGCGCTGTGGCAGGAGGCTTGATGATCAGACATGCACGCCACAGTGTGGTCCTGGACTGACCTGATTATAATAAAAACATTTGGCTTCATTTTCACAGGATCCAACTCATGTTGTAAATGTTTGGGCATTTCAGGCCACATTCCTAGGAAGCCCCTGAGACTTTCTTCACAAAAAACACAAGACAGTGGAACCGAATAGTTCATCTCCAATCTGAGACATCACATTTGAGTTTGAACTAGGCAAATAACTCAGATACTAAAATTCAAGCGCAGCATATACCTTTTAAACCACAAACTAATTATTTGTGCTCAAATCAATGGGCTGTATCTCTTTAAATTTCTTTTCATTCCTGGTGTATGCTGTAATCAGCAGATGGCCCTACCTTCCCCCACTACCCCCATTAAAACAGACCCTCTAATAGCTAATATCCTGCAGTGACCAAAGCCATTAGAAGGATTAGGCCATTACTACCCTGCTCAGCAAACACAGAATGCTCATGGGGATTGCCTTTTTCCCCTTTGGTTGTTGTTTTTATGGATGAATCAGGACCCAATGGTGGGTTGAAAAATCAGAACGAGGAGGGCAGAGGGTTATGGCTAGTCTTTTCAAGGACACCTCTCAAACAGCCTAAGGATTTGTGATTCCTTTGTTAAAACGGTGGCAGGCATCTGCTTTGTGGATAGAACAAGCTTTGAAAGGAGACAGACGGTGCACAGACCTCTGTCCCTCGTTACCATAATATCTAATATTCATCCTTTCCAGAGCACGGCAGCGGATCTGTGCCCTGCCTGTTCACACAGCCTTGTTTGTGCTGAAAAGACCAGCAAACAGCAGCGAAGCCCTAGTCACGCTGCAGGGCTCAGGAACGCTTTGAAACACTGCCACCCAGTGGCCTGCTGATCATGACAGTACACAGCCACAGAGCAGGGGGCGAACCTCGGGCTTAACAAGCTGCAGAAGAGGAGGAAGACAACAGCCGGCCAGAATCGTGCTGCACCTTGTAGAAAAACACACTCCGTGCCACAGGGGAAACATTGTCTAGTTTGGAGATGACCAAACAGGACAGATAACAGAGACATGGAGAATACAGCTGGGAGACCAAGAAAGAAACTAAGAAATTTAGTGAGATTGCACATCAGAGTAGTCTTTTCTACACAGAAGAAAGGCATGCTTTGGCCAAGTGAGGGCTGGAGGAGATGACAGGAAGATGAGTCAGTGGACCTTCTTTTGGAGTCCGCCTCAGTTAGAATGACTCAGTTCCACATGGCCGGGTTATTAAGATTCCCTGGTCTCTACTGACTGAGAAAATCGCTGTAGGTAGGTTTTTTTTTTGTTAAGGGGGAGTGGGTTGGGGTGGGGGTGGAACTAAACCCATCAATCTTCTAGCTCCAACATTATGTGTATTTGTTGTCTGCAACACCCAGTGAAATACAGAAAACGTAAGTTGCAGGCAATCCTTAAGTCATCTGTGTGACTTCCAATTGCTGTACGGGAGAATCTAAAAAACACATCCTTTTCACACCTGGGTGATTTGGGTCTTGCTGGGAGGTGCAAAGAAGGGATCGTCACAGGGCTTTGCTTCTCACCTGGCATCACCCCAGCAGCATCTGCAGAGGAGGGCAGCCCCGGGAAAGCTGCAAGTTTGGGTTCCTCAGTGCATATGACTGGCCTCGAAAAAGAGCTGTCCCCCATTCAGACTGAAGGGAAACCAGAAGTTAATGGGTTAGCGATTTAACAGATCACTCTTTCCAGTAATATTTTCATTTTAAAAAGAAAATTTCTGTTTCAGAGCAAAGTAATTCCAAGGAAATTAGATTCCGCTGGTTGAAATGTAGGAATCCAAGCAGGTGGTCAGGAAAATGTGTTTCACTGCTTCTCCAATCATATATGATAGTTCCTGCCCGGCCTGAGTCTTGCATATTTCTTGGGGAAAAGCGTCTGTGATCACTATTTTAAAGATTGTAGAATCACTTTCATATCTAAGGCCTAAAAGAAGATTTGGGCTCAGGCTCCATTTGAAGACATCCAGGTTGCATTTCCCCAAGCATTTAGGGTTTGATGGTTTCTGCTTATCTAAAGTGCTCACATTGCAAACATGAGCAGCAGGGCTGGGGATTTAAATTCCGTCTTGATGGGAATTTGAACTGAAATACTCTGCCCAGTGCCACTTTATAAGCTGGGAATCATCAAGCTAGCTACAAATACCTCGAGGGGTCCTCGCAGTTGCTCAACATAAATCAGCAAAATGACAGGCAATTGACTTTGAAGACAGCTCTCACATGGCTGAGTGGCTGGAGCTGCCGGAAGCAGATGAGGGCATTTTCCTGTAAACATGATTGTGATTAGCACCAGAATAAACACCGGATCGGGCTGTATCTGTCGGGCTCCAGCCTGCTCTGGAATTTTCGTTAGGTAGAAATCAACATGGGTCCTCTGCATAGCAAAGTTGGAAGTTGTAAGAAATAAGTTTGTATTTTAACACCTGCTAAATGACTGATTTCCCCAGAAGGCAAGCAAGAAGGGAACTTCATTTTGCATGTTTCCTTGGCGAGCTAAAATGACACTGTGAGATCAGATCCTTCGATGGAAAAGCAGCTCAGTTTGTGCTCTATGCTCTGGTACTGTTGGATGATGTCTGGTACGATTTTGGCAAAATGGAAAGGGGCATACTTGAAAGGTTGGCCTGTTCAGGGTCAGACAGGGTCACCAGCCCATAGGTCTAGAGGGGCCAAGAAGGTAACATCAGTAGCTAAGCTGGCCTATGGGGTTGAAGCCAAGTAGAACATGAAGCCTGCCCAAGGATGCAGACTGACCTTACTCCAACAAGGATTTTGCCAACTGGGGCAGAGAACCCTGGGTTGTCACACTGACTATGTTTTTCAAAATAAACCAGAAGTTAGAATTTCCATGGGTAGCACTAGATGTGCCAAATCAAATATGTGTACAAACCCAGAGCGTCCAGCCTGTTCATAGCCTGATAGTGGAGCTACCTTCATGTTGGATTCCTCCAAACTCATCCTAGCTATGCCGAAATTCTGAGCCACTTAAATGGGAGGAAAGAAGGGGAAGGAGGCAGAGTTTAAAGACTCCCTTAGCGAGAAAGTCCTTTACAAGGGAGTGCTAAATCTACCACCTCTTCACTTTTAGAAGGTCTTTTTTTTTTTAAACATTTCTACCTTATCTTTTGCATTGCAGTTTAAACCTCTTCTTTTTATTCCCAGGCATTGGAAGTCAATCTATGGAAACGAACAACTGCTCGTTATCATTGGAATAAGCATAACTCACTTGGAAGCTTTAAAGTCAATTGGCGTTTAACAAGAGGAAGCTCTGATGAATGTTCTGGAGATTACTTCCCTCAAAGGTAGCTTATGTTATAGGGAACCCAAACAGTCCCAGCTCCAGTGAGTCTACAACAGCACCCACCTGCTTTAAACCTCAGCCTTTTCTTTTATGTTATTAGTGGGGTCCCCACTAGGAAACAGGTACTGGCTGAGTGTAGGAGGTTGTAGGCACCTTCCCTGGGGTGGGTTCATCAGGAGGTGAAGCTGAGCGGCAGTACTTTCTCCGTGTGTAACTCAGTAAGTTTCTTAAGCCTTCTCAATCTTGGTGTGCCCATTTTCAAGGTACGTATTAAAGTATTGCTTCCTCCATAGCCTTGTGGCGCTAAGTCAGTGCTCAGCTCAGGACTTGGCCCACTGGGAATCTGGTGTTCACTGGTGACGATCGGAAGGGAGAAGTTTGGGGGTGATCCCTGTTTCTGGGTGACTGGTGAATGCATTCATTAAGAAGGTCACCATGAAAGACTAGGTTTGGGAGACCCTGATTGGTTGAATTGAGGTCACATAGACTTGAAGTCACCTCAGAAGTTTGAGAAGTCCAGCCAGAAATTGAGATGTGGCTTTGGGTTCTTGGCTTCAGTCTCAATTTACAAGCAGCTGTGGCCGCCACACATCCACAAGGTTGTCCAGAGAGTGTCTCAGAGCTAAGGGTTTGGGACCCTAAATCAGAGTCAGCCATAGGAGAAACCAGGAAAGAAAATCAAGATGGCGCCCCCAGAGGAGGAAGTAAGAGCTGAAGAAAGGAGTTTCATGGAAAGCAAAGGAGAAATGGAGGATACTGTTCCACCTTCAAGAGGTTTATACCTTGGAGGAGGAGCTGGAACGGAAACAGACACAACCACCAAAAGCCTCTTCCAAGGCAGAGTACCAACTGGGTCAAGCAAAAGCAGCCCAAACAGTGCAGACCCCGGCCACATCTTCAGGGAGATGATGACACCGGAAGCTGTGCAGGTGCACAAGGAGTCGGGAGAAGGCGTCCAGCTTTCTAGGAAGGAAGGAAACTGGGCCAGGAGAGAAGGGGAGGAGCACTCCAGTCAGAGCAAGCAGAGGACCAGGACAGGACAGGGCAGGACAGGGGCGAGAGCTGTCCAGAAGTGGTAGATGTTTCAGGCAGAACTGTTGAAACATTTTGCTTTCTTGGAGCAAATGTGTTTTTACAAACAGGAACTTCTGTTGAGTCAATTTCTTTTGTTTAAAAAGCAAAAAAGTTATTCCCTTTAGTGTGAGTTCCATTCCTCAGATTCCTCACTTTGGAAGTTCCGTTTCCTCCTACCTGTCCCCTCTGGGTAATCTGCACCCTTGAATGTCCCAATCAGGCAGACACCAGCTTCCCTGGCTCGTTTGGATTCTTCAGTGAGCCAGGAGGGGTAAAAGCGCTCAGCATCTGAATCCAGGGTCCTGGGTTGGAGCTGCTGCATGTGACAAGCTGTGACCAGCAAGTCATGACTCTTCACGGAAAGGAGAGGATGCTACTAGGTACAGCTGGGGGTTGTGTAGAAGCAGGCTAGGGTGTCATGTGGGTGAAGCCATTTGGGAACAGGGAATGACACCTGAGGCTTCAGAAATTACAGAGCTCAGAGGTGGGGGAGTAAGCTGGTGTGGGGTCCTTGTGGGGTGTGGTCGGGGGCCTTCTGGGGTGAGGTAAGGCCTCTGTTAGTGCTAAGAGCATCTGGGCCTGGCATTTGCTTGCTGACTGAATACTGAACCACTTGGAAACTGCAGAGGAAATTGAAGGTCCTCCCTCTCTCCCTCCCTCCTTGTCTCCCTCCCTCTGTTTAGTGCTCGGAGCATACAATGTGGGGCAGCCCCAAGTACTAGGAAGACACTCAGGGCTTTGGCATCTCAGCATTGAGTTCCTTTAATTCTAATGCACCCAGAGAAAGGGCCTGGGAAGCAGAGAGATGGTGGATGATGGAGCCTGGAAAGTAGATAGGGAGGTTCTGAGATGAAGAGAAAAATCCTGGAAAATGAAAAGAGACTACTATTTTGGAGAGGGAGCATCACTGTTTCCTAGGAAACAGTTGGATTTTTGCAGAAAAGGAAAGGGACCCACAAACAGCTCTGGAAGCTGCAGACCGGTCGTTGAGGACGGAGAGCCTGTACCCGGTGGCCCGGTGCCCTCTCTAGCCTTTGCCCTTCCCTTTGTGGGAGGTGGACCAGCCCTGCTGCCCCAGGAGAAGTGAGGAAGACACAGGACAGGACCACCTGGCAGCAACCAGCAGACCGCACAAGTCCTTTCCAGGCTGAGGGCGGCTGCACCCAAGGATGTCTTGGTTGCTTGCTTTCCACTGCGCAGTCCCAGAAAAATAAAAACCACGGGAATCCAGGGCTGCTGGGTGGGCAGAGGCCAGGTGGTCAGCGATCGCAGGAGGTGCCACCTTGGTTTCCGTGCCTTCCACTCCCTTTGCCTCTCAGGACACACAGCAGCTCGAAGTTCCAGCGTGGAAAATATAGCAGCACACAATATGTTGTTTTGGCAGAAAGCTATGAATTTTAGTATGGAATGTCTGTCACAGGGCCCCATCCAATTAACTCGCTTGTCCGGAAATCAGAATAAATAGTTTGGAAGAAGCGACTGTGGCTTTTGCTCAGACTTTTATTTCTTATTTGCGTCTGGGTTAGGCAGGACTGCAGTCTCCAGAGTGTACGTGAAAGGCAGAGAAGAAAAGAATCTGCACTCCATGTGGGTTCTCCCCTTGGAGGGAAGAGAGGGGGTGATTTTCATACGTTTTGGACTGGGGAATGCTGTCGAGAGCCTGTTTTAGAAAAGCAGCGTGGAGAAAACCCTAACAAACTCTCTCCAGTCTCAGATCCAGCGCCCCTGTGTCCAAGACAAGGCCAGCCTGAGAGTTTCTCTCCTTTTCTTGGTTCCTCCCTGTGGCTCGTGGTCACAGCTGTGACTGGCCTGTGACTGCTAGCACTAGTCTGACACCTCCTCTGCCTGCCACAAGCCTGCGGATGGAGAGGCCGGCAGGCACTCAGGGTGGTGACGTGGACCCTGTGGGTACCTACTGTGGCCAGAATCCTAGTAATATAGGCAGAGGAGTTAGAAATACTATAGGCAGTCAGACAGAGCTAGGCCTTGGAAGGAGCCAGTGTAGGAGACCAGATACCTTGTAATCATGGAGGAAACAGACACCTCCCACTGCAGGCCAGATCTCCAAACAAAAGACAAAACAAATGCAACCACGCCCTGAGTATAAAGGCCACGGATTGATACTCTAAATCGGTATGGATCACCTTGAGGAAGCCAGGAGTCACCATCCCAAACCCCTCCAGGAAGTCACTGCCCTTGCTACAGTGACTTGCCTGTAGCAACATGCCTGCTTGCTACAGGACTCACTTCCCCATTCGTCCACGATTTAATCAATTTTACCTGAGCAATTAATCTTATTGGTTGACCACAGCTCTGCCCCACCTCATGCCCACTTTGCAAATTCCCATGTTTTCCCCACCTTGGACCCATCTCACCTGTGGTTTTGCTCTATAAAAGTCCCTAGAAAAGACAGAGTTTTTGGCAGCCCACTCGGGACCCCTTCTGTCTCTCTCCTAGATGGAAGTTTTCTTTCTCTCAATATGTATATTTTCTCTTAACCTCCGAAGTCCCTAAAATTCATTCTTCGATTTTAGAGAGCACGAACTCATACTGGACATCTAGTAGGTTGGGATTTTCATTCCCCTATATATCCAGCATCTATGTGGACTACATGCAAGAGAGCCCCGCCATGCCAGCAACCCCTTAAGAGAGCAGTGCCCAGACGTGCCACCAGGGTCCATCAGCCATGCTGCTTACCCTCTGTGGGCTTCCGGGGGCGGGACTATATTGCAGCCTCCGAGCCACACATTGCCTATGATTTAGGGGAAACTCCCAATCTACATGTCCAGTACGAGCTCGAGTTCTCTAAAATCGAAGAATAAATTTTAGGAACAATGGAGGTTAAGAGCAGAATATATTTATTGAGAGAAAGAAAGCTTCTTTCTGGGAGACAGAAAGTGTCCCAAGTGGGTTCCCAAACACTCTACATTTTCTAGGGATTTTTATAAAGCAAACGAAGATGAGATGGGTCCAAAGTGGGGAAAAATGGGAACTCGCAAGGTGAGTATGAGGTGGGACAGAACTGTGGTCAACCAATAAGATTAATTACTCAGGCAAAATTGATTAAACTGGGGCAAATGGGGAAGTGAGTCCTGGAGCAAGCAGGCATGTTTAAAGGGCAGTGACTTCCTGGAGGGGACTTGGATGGTGACTCCTGGCTTCCTCAAGGTGATCCATACTGATTTAGAATATCAACTCCCAGGGTTTATACTCAGGGTGTGGTTGCATTTGTTTTGTCTTTTGTTTGGAGATCTGGCCCACAGTGGGAGGTGCCTGTCTCCTCCAAGGTCACAAGGTATCTGGTCTTCTACACTGGCTCCTTCCAAAGCCTGGCCCCATCTCACTGCCTGTATGTCTAATTAACTCAGCTGCCTATAATCCCTGGATGCTTCTCAGGCGCTCTGCCCGACCTTCTGGGAGGAGAGCTCCCCTTGCTCTGTGCTTCTTCCGGAGACTCTGACTTTAGACCTCGCTGAGTATGGTGGAGATGAAATCCAAGGCCATTCTCAGACTTGGCTCGCATTCTTAAGTTCACAAGGGACCTAACTTTTGCAGGTTTTATGCAGCCAGAGAGGAGCAGCCCAGGGAATTAGTTTCAGCTCCCCAGGGAAAAATTAGCTTCAGTGGCCCATGGCCAGTCCAGTGCTTACCTCCATTCTCAGGGCCCAGGTCCCTTTTTTTAAGCGTTTATACCCCTGGGCTTTATTCCAGTATTGCTCCAAGAGTGGTGGGAGAACCCGGCCATAGCCAATGCCTTGTTTGATCCTAGCTCTTGGGAGCAAAATGCCCCCAGGCTCTGGATAAACTATTGTGGCTGAGAACAGAGATACCAGCAGCTCCTGCCCTAGCGGGTGAGAGGCATTTGGAGGTAGACCAGAAGGCTACACTGCTCATGGTTGGCAGAACTGGGTTCTTCATATGTGTAGCCTAATTCATCCTGCTAAACATCAGGACCTGGAATAGGGAAAGGCGCATTTTCTGCGGTAGGCATCCTCGCCCAGGGCCCTCAGTCAGGAGTCAAAGGCCTTGCTTCAAAGGCTGCAGACTGGGCCTGTCTTATGCTCTGTGCTGCTTCCATTTCAAAGGCTTTGCCAGAGAATCCTGTGAGTCATCCCTGGAACCTTCAGGAGTCTCCATGGTGACGGGCTAGTGGGCCTGAGGGAGACAGCCATTCACTTGCTTCCCACCAACTTCCTCTTCTGGATTTGTTTCTTTTTTCAATAGAGAGGAGAGCTGAGGCTTGAGCTTTTTGTTTTTTAAACAAATCATAAAATGAAAGCTTCCTACACTTTTTTCTGTTTTATCGAAAGCCCATTTTATGTAAGTTTATACTCTAGTTTTTACCTGCGTGTATAAGAGAACATAAACAACAAAGCACCACAAAAACGTGCGTTTGCTTTCTTTTCTCTTTGCTTGGGTTTGAGAAGGGAGCTGGTTTTCCTGCTTCCCGAAGGGAAAAGGCTCTGGATAAACTATTGTGGCTGAGAACAGAGATACCAGCAGCTCCTGCCCTAGCGGGTGAGAGGCATTTGGAGGTAGACCAGAAGGCTACACTGCTCATGGTTGGCAGAACTGGGTTCTTCATATGCGTAGCCTAATTCATCCTGCTAAACATCAGTTCTTAGTAACCCCAGGGCGCACTTTCCGAGAGGCACTGTTGGTCACTGTGTGAGCATCCTAGAGAGTGCTTGCACAAACCTGCATGGTCTGGGTTCGTCACTCCAGTGGACTCTTGTAAATGGAATAGTTCAGTAAATACATAAGTCCATAGCATGGTCATTTATTTATCAGCATTACCAAGTATGCGCTGTACATAGTTATGTGTGCTATGCTTTGATAGCACTGGAAATGCAATAAGTGTATTTACACCAACATTAGCACACTCATGTGAGTCATGTGTTGAGCTACAGTGATGTGATGCTTACAGTGTCTCTAGGGGATAGGAATCTTTTTGCGACAGGGTCTCACTATGTAGCCCAGGCTGGTCTCATACTCATGAGGATCCTCCTTCCTTGGTCTCCTGAGTACTGGAATTACAGGTGCATATCACTGCCTTCGTCTTGAGGACAAGACTTTTTCAGGTCCATGATAATCTTGTGGGACAGCCATCATACATGGGGTCTGTCGCTGGCTGAAACACATGACCACAGGTTGGAGATGTTAGGGTATAAGCATTACCGTTACCATCTGGCCAGAAGAGTCTTAGCGGGAATTTGGGCAATTTCACAAATGGGATTAAATATTAAAATACGTAACAATTGCATGTGAACTGAGTGATAAAAATGTGTTTATATAATCTTCTGGGGGCACAAACTCAGGCGATCTTTTATAATGCTGTGTTGACCAAACATATCCATGTCTGTAGTTGGTAATGAGGTCACAGTGAGATGAAAACCTGAGTTCTGTGGTTCCTTTACTCTTTCACTGGACCTTGACCTTCTGAGGTCCCACTATCATATTTCTGGGAGTCTGCAGAAGCATCTGGCTGGTGCTCCATTGTGCAGGTGTGGCTTTTCTAAATGGGCGTGTGTGTGTGTGTGTGTGTGTGTAAAATGTAAAATGTTACCCCTCAGAGGGGCCCAAATTCTTGGACTTCTCCATACAAAGCTTTCCAATTTGTTTACAATGGCCTCTCTTTCCATTATACCCTGCCTCACCCCCACAGTGAACTTGAACTCTGGCAATTAAAGCAACATCTTTCTATCTAGAAGCTTCCTTCTGACAACAGGAGCTCCCAGCCTGTGCTGCGTTCTGTCCAGCCCAGCTCCACAGAGGTCACACAGCCAACCCTGGCTGAGCCTTCGCAGTGGATGTGGCCCAGCCCAAGCCCAGGCCCTTAAGACAGGCCCATTATTTCTGGGTCCCATATTTCACAAGCACTATACACAGACATGCTGGGAAGGGACTGATTTTCATCCAGGGTTGCTCCTTTCGAGAAGCTCTGCTTGGAGCAGCAGAGAGCTAAGGCTACTTTCCAAACCCCAAAGCCCTGGACTTCAGTATTTGGGGTTGGAGAATTTCAAGCTCAGTGTCTCTGGGAATGATCTATCTGAGAGATTTAAGCTCACCTGAATTTTTAAAAAATCACACATACTATTAAATTTCTCGGCCTCCTCTTTCTCTTTGGCCATTCTTTTTACCAAGTACGTGCATTAAACCAGGGCTTTACATCTGCTAGTCAAGTGCTCTCATGCTGAGCTACAACCCCAGCGTGGAAGAGTTTGTTCTGAAGCATCTCCACAGCTGGCAGAAGCCCTGACTTGGACCTGTTTTCCTTGTCGCATGTCGGGGCTGGCACCCAAGGCCTCACGCACACGAGTGAGTGCTTTGCCAGGGATCTACGTAGCCAGCACCTACTGTGTTCTTGTCATAACTTTTTTTCAACTTTCCCTGCTCTGATCACTGACTTTTGGATGCTAGATATTGGCACACTATCTGGATTTGTTTCTTAGGGCTGCTATAACAAATTAACCCAAACTTGGTGACTTAAAGCAATAAAAATATATTCTGCTATGGTCAGAGTTTGAAACTACTGTGTCTGCCAGGCTGTGTTCACTCCCTCTGCAGGTTTTTGCTTCTTTCAGCATCTGCTGGGTGTGGGGGTTCCCTGGCTATGGTACCTCACTCCTGTCTCTGACTGCATCTTGACCTGAATTTCTTCCCCTTTGTCCTGTGTTTTATGTTTTTGCCTCTCTTTTGTTTTTTCCCTTCATAAAGATGCTTGTCATTCAAGTTAGGGTCCACCCAACTAATCCTGGATGACTTCATGTAAAGATTCTTTCCATCCTTACATCTACAAGGGCCCTTTTCCAAGTCAGGCTAGATTCCAGGATATGGAAAAATCTTTTGGGAGGGAACCACCATTCAACCTACCTCAGTGTCACTTACTTATACATCAGTATTGAACAGTTCCTGCCACATAGGCAGAATTTATTAGTTGTCTGTGTATTTGTTTCTGATGGTTTGCATTTAACTTGGACCAAAAGGCTCTATCGGCTCCATTCCCAGGTCTCATGGGTGGTTTGTATTTAGAATAAACTCCATGTCTTTGGCATTCCCTGAGTATGAAAACAGCTGCCAGACTGATTAAAGTACATAGTTTCTTATTTCCCCTAGGGATTTCTGCTTAGAGTATTTCATGTCATTGTTTCAACTTGCTACATTTTAATAATGCAGGAATTACATGGGTTTAGCAAATTCATTTGAAAGCCTTTTTCTCTCTGAGAATGGGATCTTCTCAGACTTTCAGTGTCTGAGGATAAATCGGACTTTATTTAGAAGATAACCTTTCATGCATGTGTTTCACTATGTAGTGGTACCTCAGTTTATCAATACTTTTGTTTGCAAACAGTTGCAAACAGAAACATTTTGCAGAATTTTGTTTTTTGTTTGCAAACTCTGCATTAAGTGACAGACATGACCAAGGCCATCTTTCCCACACAAACACGAACAGGGCCATCTTTTCCAAAATTGTAGAACCAATTAAGTTCGTGAGCCGAAGTATTTACTAGGAATGCAATGATATATGACTATAGGTATGGCCTTATTTCTGTGGCGGGGTTATTTGTTGACACAAAATAGTGACTTCCATGTACACATTTAGTGCAAAAAGGTAGCATTTTTTTTCTTTAAAAATATACCTGGATATGATGCTCCAAATAGAGAATAAATGAGTGTAATCAGATTTTTCCCTACTCTGGAGTATAAATTTTAAGCTTTGGTACTAAAATGTACCATGAACCATTTCCAGCCTCACAATCTGGAACAGTTTTATTTGACAAGGTTAAAAGTGGCAATGAGAATAAGCCTAACTTTGCCAGCAGGAACTTTTAAAAACAACCCTCCGTGTGTAGGTAACTCATATCTTATATACCTAGCAGTTCATGCAGCTGGTTATATTTTATTTATGAAATGTCTAGAACCAGAATCTAAAAATGGGGAGGGTCCAAATTCTTTGTTCCTTATTCACAGTGAAAATTGGTTCAAGTTGTTCAATTTTTGTTATTTTCAACCCACATTCTTTTAAATATAAAGTTTCTGGGAGCAGGACTTTATTAATAATTGTACTATCATCCATCAATTTTCCACTGAACAAGGAATAAAAGAATCACAAAAGAGTCAGAGAAAAAGTGAATTCCCTGTCTGCAATGCTCAAAGCATACCACTAGCATTAGGGAACGCAGAATCACATCCAGCCAATCAAAACACACAGCCAAGTTTAAATGGGAGTGTGCATTTCCAGGCTTGGAGTTTAAGATCCATTAACATCAGACCTTTTGACTTCACATAGTAATAAAATCCAGCAACAGCACAGCATCAATCAACTAAATCAGACTTTGCTAAAAGAAAGAGCCTGTGCTTCTTCCCGTGGGAGCCTGTGTCTATGTCAAAGTTGAAAAAATGGTTCGAACTGCCTCTTCCCTGTCAGTTTCTCTGTACTACAAAGGCTTTGCAATTTCCTCTTATTCCTAGATGTATGTTAGTTGTATATAAATAGGCTAGTTCATCTGTCAGAAACGAGCCAATTGGTCTATTGTGGAGTTAGTAAATCTCATTGTTTCCAAGTAGGTTGTGTTTCATTTTTAAACTCACTGGCAACTCTGCTTTTAGGTAACTTCTTGACTTCAGTCCTTTGAAACTCAAAAGTAGCCTCAGGGGGAAAAAATTAGCTTTATCACTTTGTGCCAGTGTGTGTTTTAACCCTATGTTCAACTTTTCTTCACTGTCTACTGCCTGCAGATAAAGGGCTACTTATTCATTAAAATATTGGTTTTTCCTACCTATCTTCGTGAGAGAAATTCACTGGCTTGTTTTGCATCACACAGCCCAGACCAAATAGGGTAGAGAAAACAAGTAACTCTAGATTCCAAAACCAACGTGTTTGTACTATCTATTCGTGCACAAGTCAGAGACTTTATAACTTTGAGCTAATCACTGTGATGTAGGTTTTAAAAATAGCATTTTAAGTCCCTTCAATACACCTAAAGTCCTGGACGATATCTTTCAATTTGGCAGATACAAGGTGGCTGTGTAATTTCTTCTTGGCGTTTTCAGTTGGCCAGATAGAAGCTGGCCATATAACTTTTTGTTGGCTCTTTCTTTGCCGGATACAAGATAGCCACGTGATTTCTAGTCCATAGAAGGACAGTCTTGAGAGAAGCCAGGGGCGCTAGACAGAGGTGTAAATAACACTTCCAGGCAGTAGATTTACAACAGGACAGTCAGATGCCTGGGCCTCTTCTGCCTCCTGGGCCACTCTGAAGTGCTTTTGAAGGCTGAATGTACACTGTAAATGTTGAAAAGTGTCTCCTGTGAAAACTGTGATAGTTAATCTTAATTGGCTTGATTGGCATTAGGAGATTTGTAAAGCACACTTTTGGGTGGATCTGGGAGAGGAGAGGGGACGTAACCTTGGGGACTAGTCCTGAGTCCCGGCCCCTTCCTCTCTGGCTTTGCCCCTGCTCTCTGACCCACAGATGCTACGGGCTGAGCAGCTTTCTGGCATCAGGTTCCTTGACTATGATGTCTCTGCCTTGGAGCCAGCTGATCGCGGACTGGACCCACTGAAATGGTGCCAAACAAACCCCTCTTTTAAATGGTGGGTACCAGGTACTTTGTTCCAGCAACTGGAAAGCTGACAGACACAATAGTTCTGATAAATCCAGGCTTGTTTTTCTCCCCTGAAATCATCCATTCATCTTTCTTTGCATGCAGTAACTCACAGTTTTTGAACCTGAGAATACCTTTCTACTTCGAAGTCCCTTTTCTGCTTAGAGTGCCCTCCTCTTTCCCCTCTTCACTCATGAAGGTCCCAGTGATTCTCCGGGACCTATTTCAGCAGTACTTTTCCTGCTGAATGAGATCTAATCTCCCACGGGGGGGCTGCAGGTGGATCCTCATTAAGGCAGTCACACCTTTCTCCTGTGTGACATTTTTATGTGTTGTCTCATGTTCACTGCTTTGAGAGGAGGACCAAACAGAAAGCTGGGACATGACAGGACTTACTGAATGTGCACCTCTCATTTAAGCTTCTTCCCATGAGTCTTAATAATTCTGGCATTTTGGGTGTGTTTTTTTCATGCACTGTGTAAGAAGCAAGCATACGAGCTGATTGAAACCCTTGTCATATCTGGTACATGGAAGGAATAGGCTCTCGCCATTGCTGGACTAGAATGCTGGTATTTGCCTCCCAAGAAGGGTACAACCTCATGCAAGTTATCTGACACTGCAACCTATTTTACAGTGTGCCTGCAAAATAAGGATAATTATAGTACCTACTTCCTAGAGTTGTTAAAAGAACTGGGTTCTCAAAGAGCAGAGCCTGACCACACTAAATTATTCAGTATCTTAGCTATGTTCATGACTCAGTCAGCACTTGCCTATTTCTTGAGGCTTACTGTGCATTTTTGAATTGCACTGCAACCAACAAAAAGCCAAAAGCATGTGTACATGTGAACACCAAGCGATGGACATTGGAGAGCTATGGCTTTGATGACCATGTAAGCCCTTCATGAAATAGGATGAAAAGTCCTCTTGAACAGGATGGCCAGACCATCCCTATCCTTACAACCTGAGGTCAGGGAGTCAGCGTGCTGGGTCTCTACATATCTGTCTGTATCTGTAGAAGTTCAGAGAGTGCAAGGCCCTCTATTTGTATTAGAAACTCAGGTGAGGAGATACCTTCCCCATTCTGTGAACACGGAGGGCGAAAGAAGCCAACCCCAACATGTGAAAGAGTGGTCAGTGCTGATGCAAGACTTAACATTAGCAACAGAAGTGGTGGCCAATTGAGGCAATTGGCAGGCAGCCCAGAAAAAAGCCAGGAAATTTGTATTAATCACCAGGGACAGAAGGTGAGCTCCCTGAGACCTTGCAGGGAGAAAAAGGACTGAAGGAACCCATAGTTCTTCTAGAGGGATACTCAAAGCTAGTGGGTGTTTACTGCTTCCTGTACCCCTGGGGTGACTCAGCATATTACAGACGCCTAAGGAACTAAGGTTGTATATGGTAGAGCTACAGAAAGAAGTTTGTTCAGTTCCAGATGTGTCTGCATCTAATTCCTACAAAGGTACGGTTGCCAGAGTCACAGGAAGGGTCGTCCACCCACAGTTTTGGCCTCATCTATCAAATATGCAATGCTCAGCTGGGCACCTGGGACTGTAGCTAGGGTACTTTGCATTCTCCTACAGCAAGCATGTCCCAGAGAGTTCAAATGGTGCAGTTGCCCTCAGTTTATTTTCACTTAGATCTTAACCTTTCAGTTTATTTTCCACGTGGAGTCTGGACAGTAAAGTAAAAATAATGCTCTGTGACTTGTAAATAGAGTTCCAGCTGCATCTCCACCCTTTCCCCCGTGGTTTACTGAACCAAATGGCCAGTGCTGCAATAGCCTTGTTTCTGGAATGGTAACTTCCTTCCCAGCAGAGAATGACTAATGCTAAGGGCCACACATTGCACCAAGGGTTGTGGAACAGAGCAAACACTCACTGGAGACATGCTTTTGTACACTGATATTCATCCTTGGAACCAAAGTTAAATTTAGTAATTAAAAAAAAAAGTTCCAAGTTGCCCTGACTCCTCTTCAGTTCCATCCTCTTTTTGTCCCCTAGGATGTGAATCAAAAGATTTCAGAAATGGTGGTCTCTATGGCAACTGAGCAGAGGTCAGTGGGTCTGGGGCTGAGTGAAGGAGGTAGGAGAGAGGACACTGACAATAAATTCACCATTGGCAAGAGCTGCCCACCAGCAACATTATTATTATTATTATTATTATTATTATTATTATTATTTGCCCTGGAAAAGAAGATTTCAATGGAAGCCTAGCAAGGGGCCAGGGTGGGCACAGGAAGCAGTAAGAGAGTCTTTGCTAGCATTCCCCAAATCTTCCAAAGCAAGTTTTACGCTGTGCTGCCATCTCTTCCAGCTGCTCAGTCTTTGACACTGTCACTGCTCCTTGAATGATGGATTGGAGGAGCTGGGGTCCCTAGCCAGTGTCATGGTTTATGTCAGTGGCCCCCAAGCCTCATGCCTTTGCATTATGCATTTGTAATTGGTTCATTGTCTAGTGCTTGGATTGGTGGTGTCAGTGCTATACCCTCCCAGGGGGTGGAGCCAGGATGTGATGTAATGGCAGGAAGAAGGTGTGTTGCTCTCTTTTGCAGGTTTCTGCCTTGCTGTTTGGAGCCCCCATGAACTGCAGCCCCGCCATGCCACCCTGCCTTGGAGCCAACTGAGTATGGACTGAAACCTCCAAAAACTGTAAGAAATAAACCTTTCCTTT
>PVJX010024907.1:0-27520 GCA_004027295.1 Dolichotis patagonum | reverse complement strand
TGCAAACCCCTCAGCCTACTGGCATAGATCCTTCATCCCACTGGCACAGACTTTCTAGCTTCCACCACTAACCTTTGGGCCTTCCCAGCACAGTTCTCTGAAACAGACTTACACGAGACATTGTTGTAGTTTCGGGGTGTTCAGCTGAACTCACACAGGACATTACCAGGGAATCCAGGCCCTCAGCTGGATTCTTTGGGTCTTTAGTGTGTGGACAGGTCTCCTGCACTTTTTGTTTGTTTGGTTTTTTTTGTATTTAACTCTTTGAGTGACTATGCAGGAAGTGCTTCTCATCCTCATCTCACATTGGGAAGTTTATATTTGTAATCCCATGGAAAAGTTATTGGAATTCTAGCAAGTTAATTCCAATCCACCACTTCCAGGGCAAACCACAGCTACAAAAAAGACACTAAGACATGTTTATAACTATGGGGAGCCAAGGGGTCCTTCGTCTGGCCAGGATGAAAGTGCATCAGCATTTCAGCTGGCCTTATTTACATTGCCTAGAGCCAACTGAAGGGAAAAGGAAATAGTTTAGCCAGCTCTTTACATATCAGGACCTGGATATAGGGGTAGTTTAGCCAAGATGGAGAATATTGCTCTTTGTTCAAGGAGAGGCAGCTAGGTGGTCCTCTACAGGACTACTTTAAGATAATTCTACAAATTGTGTGTCCTGTATTAAGTTGTTTTCCTTGCAAACCCTGATGACAACAAGCCCTTTGGTCATGTCTGACTCTTCCTGCTGTCTGTCTCATTCACATGCAAACACACAACATTCCAACCTGTCACCCAACATTCAGAACTCAATGCCTTAGATTTTCAGTTTCTGTTTCAATAATGAAACTTATTTCAGCAACCCTGAGAGTGGATCACATTCTCCTTCTGCCTCTCAAAGCAGTTGTGCCAAAACAGGCCCACTCTCTTACCACTCAGATGGGCAGCACTCCCCAAGTTAGGGCCTCACTGGGTTTTGTTGTGCGTCTGGGATGCAGGGGGGAGACAGTCACATAGTGTGTTGGTCCCAGATGAATTTGCTTTTCCTGGCACTCTGAGGTTTGCATTCTGGCAAACCTCAAGGAGGTGGAAATGCACTGTCTCTGAATCTCTGAATCCCCGGCAAGCTCCCCAAGAAATGTTCTGGGGTTCTTATACCCAGGCTCTTTTTAGGAATCTCTGAATCCCAGACAAGCTCCCCAAGAAATCTTGTGGGGTTCTCACACTTAGGCTCTTTTTAGGAAGTAGCTTTATTCACACCAGCACAGGCCCAGAAGAGTCCTACCCAAAGGCTGAGTGTCTAGCATGAGCGCCCCTTTATATACTTCTTGTCTCTCTTATATGATAACACACTAACTACAGGATGACTGGGGACAACCTATGTTTCAGAGCCATGTCAGAACTACACACGGGTACATAGGAACCAATTGTGCCAGGCTGACCTTCTCTACTCTGAGGAGTTCCACATTCCTGAAGGCAGAGGCTCTGCCACATTCTTTAGGGAAGGGCTGTACCACTGTTCTAATTGCTGAGTATCCGGTGAACAAGATGAAAACTACATTGCCTTCTCCACTGAGTCATGATAGTTACACAGTGCTCTATTACGTATAGGCAAGTAAAAACCCCAACCAACTTTAAGAGTAATGTCAAGGAATTGACAATCATTATTTGAAAGCTTTTAAATGCTCCTGGTAGCACCACTGGGAAGGAACCAAGTCCTCAGTGGATGGCCTGTGGGAGTCATTTCAGATCCAAACTGTAGCA
Source organism: Dolichotis patagonum (assembly GCA_004027295.1). NCBI lineage: Eukaryota > Metazoa > Chordata > Mammalia > Rodentia > Caviidae > Dolichotis > Dolichotis patagonum. The sequence continues at coordinate 25,762 of PVJX010024907.1, read as the reverse complement.
GCCACCTGTGTCCCTCCTCAAGCCCTCAAGACAGAAACACGTGCTCCTTCCTTTGCCTTCTCTTCCATCTGGGCTCCTAGCAGACTGGGGGAGTCACACTCACATACAGGAGGCCACATGCTTTACTAAGGCTGCTGGTTCAGGTGTTAATCCCACAGACACATGCAGAAAGCTGTCTAATCCAAATCTGGGCATCCTGGGTCCCAAGCAAGTTGACATGTGACATTACCTGCCATTCCATTTGGAAACGCATTGTTGGAACTTCTTCCCAGACTTTTTCATTCAATGAATAAATAAATGTTTATTTAATTCCTTTTTATGATATGTGCAATGATTTGAGCTAAGAATACAATGAGTAAAGTAAAGGCAATGAAGCAATAGAAGAATGTATTTCCTAACCATTTACATTAACTTGGCTCATCTATAAGAACTTTCAATTATAAAATAATAATTGAAAAATGAAATGTTATTGCTTTACTTCGTAAATGACACCGTCCTCCAAATTAAAGAAGACTTTTTCACAATGGTGCTGCAGACTGCTGAGCAGCTTTATTCTGTTGTAATAATGTGAAACTGAGGGGAAATATAAACAAAATCCCTAAATACATATCCATATTTAATTCATTTTTCAGATGCCCATGTCAAAAGTTTACTTTCATTTCGCCTGGTTACTCTTTAAAGCCTACCGAGGGATGACATGGTTTGGAAAATATAATGAACAATGTGAAACTATGCAGTGTATATTTTTCTAAGTTCTCTAGTGGCATAATTGGCTGGGGCTTTTTAAGAATCAAGTCTACAAGGAGACAAAATGGGTGGTAATTTTTCTATTTTAGAAGATTTCCTATCACAGTTCTTTCAAACATTTAAGTTCCAAATAGACATCTCTGCCTCTTAGATACCTCTACTAATGTTATAGCCATTATTAGAGCTATAAGTATGATAACATTAATAACTGTAATTATTGAATAGAAATAGGTATGTTGGTAAGCAAGTTTCTTCATTCATGTTCAATTCAGAAGCCTGAGAGTCAGGATTTGAATTCACCTATATTTCTAACTTGTAGGAATATATAGGGAAAATATTCAGTGTGTCTGCAGACCCTACAAGCAAATTATATATATATATAATGTACACAAACAAGCAATATATACAGAGAAAATGAAAATTTTGAGAATACATTAAAATATTTGGTAAAGCACATTGCCCACCTGTTTATATATTTGGGATTGAACAAGATTCAAAATATTATAGCAGTGCCTGTGATCGACTACTCTAGAGGCTGAGGCAGGTGGAGGAAAAGGACAAGGACAAGGAGAAAGAAAAGAAAGTGACAAGGGCCAGTGGGCTGGGATTCTCGTAGTCCCACCGCTTCCTTGGCCAGTTCTCAGGTGTCACACAGCGCTTTGCAGAAGGCCGAGCTGACGTGGTCAGAAGTGGAGTAGCTGACGGGGCCTCTGCCTCCCTTCCCTCCGCTGCAGACTCCGCACACTCTAGCGATGCTCCATGTTTGGGCTTAGGAAGTCATGGTGCCTGAGGTGACAGAGCATTCGTTCCCACACCAGGGAGACAAAATGAGAGGCGCCTGGGGTCGGAGGGGCCGGGCGGCCGTGCAAGGCCCCTGAAACTGAAGGTGTCTGACCTTGGACACCGGAAGCCTGACATGGTGACGCTCACGAGGCGCTGGAGGTTCCTCATTCTGGGTTCTGCTCCCTCTTCCTGCTCCTTCTGCCATCCTGTGATCTGCAGTAAACACAGCTACTTCCTGCTTACCACGAGGGGCACACGGGGCAGTTCCTTCCTCATCACACTCAAGATCCCGTGCTATTATTCGGCCCACTCAACTGTAACAAAACCTTTGCCCAGACGGGAGGCAGGAAGCCCCCAGCCTCCCTGTTTTGCTTCACCAATTCCAAAACACAACAAAGAGACTATCTAGGTTGTATAATGAATGTTCCCAATTTGCAGGAGGAGGAGGAGGTCGGAGCTGTGCACTTCAGAAACTCGAGAAGTTCAACAGCTCCCTGCACTTGTCGCATCTGCTGCCCTTCCTACCGCCCCGCAACACCTCTTTGCAATGGCACATTTTAATCAGCACATAAAACATACAATTCGTGTGGGCTTTAATCACAGTGCACACAGCCTACTACCAAACGGTATTCTTTTAGTACTGAGTGACGTGTGTTTTGCCCTACATCACTGCAAATTTCCCCACACAGTAAAGGCCAGGGTCAAGGTTCAAGCTATCACACACCGAACGAACGTCTTTCCAGTGCTGATGGGCTGAACAGTATTTTCCTCTTGGAGACGTGCTGGAGGTTATTAAGGGTCATTCAGGCCAGAGAAGACAGGCCTCCGCCCACAGCCGCCGGGCTTTCCGAGCTCCCGAGGACTTCGTCGGCCATCCTCTCAGTGCCAGCGGCCCAGGCTCCGCGATGAGCCTCATCGATTCACTATCAGCCTGGAAAACACCAGTGTGAAACAGGAGCCAAGTTCACTTAGTTCCCTTTACCAAAGTGTCAGTTCTGCTCAAAAATCAACCGTCTTCCCAGCCAGTGAAGGAAGAGAAAGCGCTTTGTCTCATTCACTTCATCACAGGGGACCGCTGGATGGGTTTGACAGCCGCGGCTTGCTAATTACGGGGCGAATTTCTCAGCAAGGGGTTTGCTGCATCAACAGGTCTCCGAACAATCCAGCAATTGTTCGCGGGAAGCTTGGGCACTCGGGGTTGAACATTTTCATGTCAGTTAGCCCAGCAGTTGTCGCGGCTTGGAGTTGCTCTAGTGGAATGAGGGAACAGAGTGAGGAGCGTGGGGGCCGCACACAGCTGAGGCTTTGGAAGAACATTTTAGGTGCGTCTGTGTTTCAGGCTGCTGCAATAGGATGAGTGAGGCCTACGTCCCCTGCTCCCCTGCTCCAGGACCCTAAGTCTCTCCTAAGTCCAGCGTTTAGATAGAAGCTGTTCACTTCCGACAGGACCATAATGTGTTTTCAGCATGGCCCATTTCTTAGGGATTTGTCATTTTAAAACAGTAACAAGTGATTGTCTTTCATTGTTAAGTTTTTTGTCTGTTTGTTTGTTTTCAGTTTTTGGGGGGGTTTTTGGCAAGGCAGAGAGGGAGGTAAAGAAAGATGAGAACAAGAGAAAAAATACACTTTGTTGGTGAACGTACAGTCTTGGAGTTTGAAAAATATGTATTAAGAACTGAAAAAGCAAGGCCCAAGGGAGAACGTCACTTGTCTACCAAAATCCCTCTTCCACTTTGTCCTGAGCACAAGTCTACTACTCTTTCCGGAAGCCTTTGCGGGTAGGTGTAGTTGTGTAAGGGTGGTGAACAGTGAGCAGAACTAGGTTAACTGCCAGGCCCAGGCCTTCAGGAAGTGAGCCTGCCTCCTCCAGAAATCTGGGTATGTCTAGAAGCAGCTTCGCCCATGCTGGGGACAACTCGCCCAAGGAGGGAATGAAGGGGAGACAGAGCGGGAACCCGCATTCTCTAGTCACTATAGAACAGAGCATCCTGCGCCTGGAGCACTCACCTTGGACTATTATGTAAAAGAAAGAGACTCCTTTGCCCTTCAAGTCCCTGCACTATTGGGTCCCCATTACAACAGCTTAGCCTTGCCTCATCAAATGCAGAAAGGATTCTCAAACCAAGGTGAAGGAATTCTCACAGTCCTGCCCTTTCCTTACAAGTTGTCAGTACATCGCGTATCACTTTGTGGAAAGCCAAAGCTTTGCCAAGACTGGCGGCAGCAAGTCCCCGCCTCCCTAACCCACCTTCAAGAGTGGGGCTCTCGCCTTGCTGCTGTGATAGCTCCTCAGAGCCACCAGGGGCGATGTATTGCTCTCAGGATACAGCTGAGGGGCCTGAGCTCGTGCTGCTGGGTGACTCTCCTTCTGAGGGGGCATATCCAGCCATGACTCAGGTCCTCTGCGTCTCCTACCAAGAGGCCAACAAGGAAGAGTAAGTGCAGGAGTCAGGGAATCATGTAGGCATTGCTAGAATATCTATAACTTTTAAGACTCACATTTGAGAAGAAAATCATCACACTCCTGGAGAGAATTCTGTACCGTTATTCACGGAATGAGGCACACACACTCTACTGCTCCAATACAAGCAGTAAGTTTAATTCATACACCGGGGTATTTTTATCTTTGATTAAGAATAGTGCTAGACATCAAAGAACTTGATACTTCTGGATTTTTGAGTAGAATAGTCCTGCAGGGGTCACAGATTAGGTGCTAACCCTTAACAATATGTAAGAAGAGTCCGTTAGTATCTCTCAGATAACTGTGACCTCCAAAAGCTTAAAATAAAACACTAACATGTTTTTAATAAATACACAGGTTCAATAGAAGTTAGCTGCAGTAGGAAAAATATTCTATCTCTGTCTTAGTCAACTTTCTATTTCTGTGATCAAATAGCTGAGAAAATCAACTTAAAGGAAGACAGATTTATTTTGGCTCACAGCGTCAGAGGTTCCAGCCCGTGGGCGGCTGCCCTGCTCTTAGGCCTGTGTGAGGCAGGAACAGCATGGTGGGAGGCGGTGGGGGGAATTTTCACCTCCTGGCAGCCAGAAATTAGAAAAGGAAAGAACCAGAGAGAAAGGGACTGAGGACAAGATCTAGGGCAGGTCTTCCTTGAGGACAGGATTATGACCCTGTGATCTACTCCCTTCACAGAGGCACCATAACCTGGGTTCTGCTCTGGACTCAGCAGTGCACTAATCCATCGATAAGCTTAGCGCCTCAGGATACAGTCCCTCCCCAAAAGCGCATCAGTGGCAACCACGACTTCAGTGAAAGAGCTTTAGGGCTCACTTCAAATACAAATCACCATGACAGCCAGCTATCCAATATGGTAGTAGCCAAATGTGGCTCATATGTACCTAAAATATGACCAGTGGAAATGAAAGACTAGATCACTAATTATATTTCACTGAAGACATTTATGGTTGAAGAGCCATCTGTGGTTAGCAGTCCCTGAGTTACACAGCAAAACTGTGTTCAAAGAACCAGCATGGTTTTTCTGTAAATGGGCAATATTGGTAAATATTTTATACTTTCTGGGCCACATGGTCTCTATGACAACCACTGAGTCCTGCTGTTCTGGTGGAGCAACAGTCACATTATATACACACAATTAGGCATGCTGACGTTTCAGTAAAACTTTATTTATAAAGACGGGGGCTGCTCTGGGCTCATTCAGAGATTTGTAAATGCTTTTGATGATGTTTTCAGCTACCAAGGCTGAGAAGTAGATTCACAACATGACAATGTACTTTAATATCTGGATATTTTTCCCTCTCCTCATAAAGACCCTACCTAGAAGATTTAATTTCAAATGTCAGCATTTCACCTGTCAGGGTTGGTAGAAAACACTTTGCAGCAGAATGGCCTTCCTTCTTTATGCTCCCTAAAACACATTCTATGACACAGATACCCACTTGCCCTTCATTCGTGGCATAGCCTCATCCCCGTTGATCCAGGTACTGTTATGACCTTTTGGGGACTCCTGCCCCCATCAGATCTGTATCCTCACATAGCTCAGAATCAAAAGAAAAATGCCCTGGACAGTTCATCTTATAGAACTGAATGTTTTCTTTCAAAGCTCATTACCACCTTTATTTTGTGCCGAGATTTAAAGACTAAAAAGATAAATAAATCAAATGTCTTTTTACCACATGACAAAAGGAAATCAATGCGCTCAATTTCCCGGTGCTTTGGGAAGCTCTGCTCATTTTTCAGTTTTACCTCAAAAGCCATAACTGGTGAGTATAGGATACACTGTATCTTGCACATTATCACTCGGTGAGGAAGAGAAATTGAAAAAAGAAGATGCCAAGGCTGAAGCGCCACAGCAACTGGGGAATCTGGAGCAATTTCAAAAGGAAATGCTTCGCATGACCAAGCCTTTAAATTATTATTAAATTTGACCTTAGCTCCCACTTACACCCTAAAACATTGCTATGTGCTTTGGAGATAGGTCTTTCCTGCCAGCACTGAGAGAGATCATTGCAACCTGGAGAATGAATACTGAGCACTTAGAAAGGACACTGAGTTTGTAGTTTTCTCAAAGCAAATTGTTAATAATTTCCTTTGTGGTCACTCTGGAGGAAAACAGATCTTTCTATACCACTATAATATAGCCAACATTGGAGACAAAATGGTCACATTCACATGGCATCTACTACAGATTTGCAAACAAAATTAATGGTAGCATTTCTACTCATCCTTGCCCTTTTTCTAGGACGTTGACTTAATTATTCTTTTGATGAGACTAAACACCCCTAGCCTCAGAGTTAAAGGAGGAAAGGTTTATTTCAGCTCACAGTTTGTAGAGGTTTCAGCCATGAGTCAGTTGGCTGTTAGGCAGGGCAGAGGGACGTCACAGAAGAGAAACAGTGCACGGTGTGGCAGACAGGCAGTGAAGAAGCAAAGCAGCTTCTTTTCTGTCCCTTTTTGTTCCATCCAGGTCACCTGCATTTTTGGGTAGTTCCAGGTACACCCAGGGTGGCAGAAGTTTAATCCCGGCATCACATACCCTAAACCAGCCACCTCCAAAATCCCCACATATGACTGCGCAGGGCTTTGAGGGAACATCTACATCCAGGCCTTAGCCGAGGTTGCGCTGTCACCTAAATGCTGCAGTAACAAGTGTCTTCAAAGAATAAATGGCCAATAAGTACGTGAAAAAAAATGTTCAGCATCTTTGCTCATAACAGAAATGCAAATCAAAACAATTCCAAGACTCCATCTTACTCCAGAAAGAAGGGATATCATCAAGGACTCAAACAACAACAAATTTGATCAAGATTCCATATGTACATATGCCAGCTCTCCACAGTGAATGTGTTCATGGTGTATCACAAACATTCTGTTTAAAATAGAGCATGATTCAGACCTGCAAAAGAAATGTCCTCTGTAGCTCTAGTGAAAGTCATACAGAGAAAGGTCCTAACCAAGCTGAATCCAAAGCCGGAGCAATGTTTGCAGAAGAAGCAGCAGGGGTGCTGCTCCCGTGGCTGGCTTCTGTCTCTCTGCTCTTCCCTTCGAGTGCTTCACACCACTGGCAGAACCTGCTGAGCCACTGGCACCTGTGAGGTTCATTTAACATGTGCCTGTCCTGTTAGCCCGGCCCAAAGACAACACAGTAACCAACGGCCAGGTCCTACCGGAAGTCAGTGACATAACTCACAGAGGTAAATTCCACAGTCACAGGCAGAAGGAGGAGCAAGAAAGAGCCCTGGCAACACCACACCCTCTGATGTATTCTAGCAAAGAGAAGGAAGAAAAGCACAAAAAGAAAAGGAAGGGAAGACACCAGGAAGGAGAACTGCGGGGCCAAGGGAGACCTGGGTGGCTTCCTGCCCCCTCCAGACCTGCACCTCTCCAGGCCCCACTTTAAACTGCCTTAGGAGCCATTTTGGAAGGCCAAGACAGGTGACCTGTCAGGAATTGACAGAAGAAATTTGGAATGTTCCAGAAGGAGCTTGAATCACAGTTAAAAATCATGCCTCTTTCATTTTGAGCCAAGGTTTGCAGAGCCCTTTGCCATGGGTTAGGAAGGCACTGAGAATCTCCCCTGCCCCAGTCGCCCCATCTAAAGGCCTTTCTCCATCAGAGCCATGATGTGCTCCAAGCACCCAACAAGAAGGAAAGCCAGTCACTCCCAGGAACCTCATTCCCCACCTCGTGCCCACAAGGACCAAATGTGGTGCTTGGAGCCCCTTGGGGCATCTTGGATAAAGAGTCCCACAGTCTCCCAAAGGCATAGGGTTTGAGCAGCAAGAGAGCCCCCACAACCTGGCCAGTCCTGCACTGGACATGAGAGACATTTTATACTCAATGGGGGAAACAATTGGATTAAGTCACAGGGTTGTTATGTGAGATAAGCATCTCCTCTGCAGCAAGCATTCCAGCAACCCCGCGAGTTAGGAGCTGCTATGTCCACGTGATGCATTGTAAGTGTCCACGGTGTGCACACACGTGGCGGTGCCTTGCTACTTGTCATGAACCGGGCCCAGGAGACAGGATGAGGACCAAAGACAAAAAAACCCCAAACAGATCGCTTTGGCTGAAGAGGGCAGTGGGTCACAGACAATCGGCACAAGAAGTTGCAACTTGACATGGAGTACCAGATAAATGACAAGTCCTGGGACACAATTTCCACATCAAAATGTGTCAAATACCAAATTCGACAAGTTTCGAGACAGTTAAGTACCAGAGTATGACTGTACATCATAGACTGTATATATCACGTGGTATTATGTGTCTCACTGATGAATGTCAGAGCTCAGTGTTAGCTTTTAGTGTCACAGTTATTCCTGCTGCTGCGATTAGACGTCACTCAGCCGGGAAGACGAGCACAAGGACACAGAGGTCCCAACCCGCTCCACTCCACAGAAATGAAGAGAAGGGAGGATCTCACTTCCAATGCCACGGTCTTGGCGTGGGTGACTCCGGGAGGAGCTGAATTCTTCCTACCTGAGCTGCAGTTTGTGCTGAGAGAGAGAAGGCCGCAAGCACAAAGAAAGTGCAGCCGCGGTCAGAGAGCAAGGTCCTGGCGTGTGTCCACTGAGTGCCCGCAGGAGATCCTGAGATTCACCTCCACCCTGAAATCTGTTTTATAAAATCAGACAGAAGACTTAAAAACACGGATGTTCGGGACTGGCAGGCCACCCCCGGGCAAGCAGAGGCCCCTCAAGTCTGGAGCCTCCTGCGCGCTGGGGAAGGAATGCATGGGTCACGGGAGCGGTGAGATTTGGAGAGTGGGGACCCACTGGGACTGTTCCTTCTTTTATCTTAGGGACAGCCCAGAGGAACCCGGAGTCCAGCGTGTTCAATTACATTGCATAAATTAATATCTCAAAGTAACTTAGGAGCTGTTACATAAGAAAATGGTTTATTTTAATATGTTAATACACATACACACAATCTTTTCAGACTACCAAAAAGAGCCACTAGAAACCAAAGAATTCACAATGAGTCTCTGACATGAGTTGAGTGATTTCAAAACAATTTAGAGAGTAACATTCAGTTTTGTTATTTATGGAACCATCACTTGTTTTTCTCTTATGGTAAGAAGAAAAAGAAAACTGCCAGGCAGCTGTACTCTTCCTAACAAGTTAAAAACTAACTTTGCTGGCGTTTCTAAAGCTTCAGGTTTTTGGAAGGCTCCAGATGCATCCTCGAGACTGCCAGGGGCCAAGGGCCTACTTGAGTGGAGGTGTTAAGTGCTAGGAGAGGTTTAAGTTAAATACTCAGTAATGAAATTGTTTCAGAGGGCGAAGATCCGTTTAAAGAGACAGTACTTCTATTATTTGAGTACAAATAAGGAAGTGCTGTGGTACTGTATTCATGTTTGCTATCTTGGGAAATAATAAATGGATATGTGTTTACTGAGAGAATTAAGTCCTGAGCAATGTCCAAGTGCCATTTTCTAAAACTGCAACTCTCAGCCGAGGGGACAAGGCCTTGCTATCTGTTTTGTGTTTAGAATGTACTAATCATAAATTTTCAAAGAGCAGAAGAATTGAGGCTCACTGGACTACACCTTTTTCAGAATAGTTCAGGACACAAATTGTCCATTAACACGAGCAAAAATGTCCCTCAAGGTAAGATTTGGGTTTCAAAATGTGATTTTCATAATACACAGGATCAAAGCACAGTACAACTGCATATCAGATTATACTACAAAAATAAGATTTGAAATTCAAGTACTTACCATGCCCAGTTCATGAGTATGTGCTTTTACACTGCACCAAACAGATCGGTGACAACTCGAAGTTGTGTGACTAGCAGGACAGAGTATCTGAGGAACAGTTTACGCTAACTGAAATTTTCTCAGAAGATTAGTTATTCTACATACCAATAATTCTAGGCGTAATGTGTAAACAGAGCACAAAGCTAGGGTGGAGGATGGCTTGATGCTTGTCTAACACAGCGCCCAACACCAAAGGGATGCACCCAGGACATTTTTCATCTCACACATCCAAGGAGTCTGTTTCATAACGGAAAACAGGACCAAGACAGGCCACGCCACACAGGTAGAGGACACTATTCACTGCCACCTCTGCCACCTTGAGCCCAGTTAGGAATGCCAAAACCCAACTCTCAAAATACTTACAATAGTGCTTGAAAAATAAAATGACTGTATTCCTAGCAATCAAATAGCCACAGATCAGAATTCTAGTGGCTGGGAGGCAGATGAAACTTAGAGATGGTAAACTGACTTGCTAGCTGAGGAAGAAGAAGATCTGAGAGGACTGACGCACAGCCGACTCCTCCCTCTCATTACCTCGCGTAACCACTTGTGCAGGGAGCTCTGTGAGGCCCAGGAATTACTGTCCTTTATGAGTGGATCCCAGGGGTCACCCGGGTGAAGCAAGGTCCCATGGCTAAGAACAACCAGCAAGCAGCACCAGGTTTCTTTTCCCAGCCCTGTGATCTCAGGTAACAAGTCCAAGTGCGTGGTAACAGAACGACCTTCAAACTGTGAATTTTTTCCTGTTTTATGTAATATTGGTGTATGCTGTGTAAAATGCAAATACGTTTTTCTTTTTTATGTAGCATTAGTGTATGCAAATTAGTATCTTAGTGTATGTAAGACTGCAAATCCCAACAGTTAGAGGTGCAGTATGTGCTTCGTGTAGGAGGCCCTTGGGAAAGGAGGGCACTGGGTGCTGGGAATCAATGAGGCACAAAGAAGACAAATTTTAGGCGGGTTGGAAGAGCAAAAAGAAACGAACACTTGGAACACTTGGATGGTCCCGTGAAGCTGGATAAAGTGAAAAACTCAGGAGAATGGAAAGTAACAGATTTGAGCATAAACTTGTAGTAACTTTGGGCGACAGATTTCCTCTTTTTTTTCTATTTCAAACATTTATATTCCTCACACATGTGTGCCTCACACATATGCATAAGTGGGAAACAAAGAATTCTAAATTACTCACCACAAAGGCATACTTAGCATGTGTCAGCCCTGGGTTCAATCCCCAGCATCAGATGAATAAACAAAATATTAATCACAAAAGTAATGGCAGAGCAAAGTCAAGAAAAAAGTCCCTTCAGGAGCTCCAAGTTATAACTAAAATAAGTCATAAACTGAAATTTTTCTAAACTGCAAGAAGTATAAATAGAAAATACTGTCAGAATAGCAATAGTTAGAACCTATTAAGATCTGGATTTTTGTCTTTTTTCTCTTTCTTAAGCATATTTACTTGTGTATTATTTCAGGATTTAGGAGAAAAAATAGAGGAAAAATAAGAACTATCCATTGACTCATGTACTGGACCTAAGAAACATTTTCCTTAACTAAACATTTCCTTTAGTTATCTTTTTCTTTTTTAAGAAAAATATTTCTCTATTCAACCCCCTCCACCAGCAATGGACAGTAACTTGACTATGTTTTCATATTTCATGTAGATATAAAATTGTAAGCAAAACATAGTACCGTTTATATATCTGTAACTGTACAGATGTAATGAATTACATTAGAAGGTTCCCTAACATAAACCATCCTACAACAGTGAGATAAACACTAACTGCTCAAAAAAATGTATTTTCAAAATATGTTTATAGATCCTGCTTAGCAACTTTGTACCAGAGTCTTGCATTCATTGGCAGCCTGGACAGTGCCTGTAACTAGTCTTGCTTTGCCTTGCTGTACCTTGCTCAATCTGCTTATCAAGCTTACACGTAAGAAATCATCTGGAGAGCAGTCCTTTGTTCTTTGAAAACATTTACACAGCGTAGTCCTGATCTGTCCTTTGAAGTTTTTGTAAACTTGGTGGTGTCTGGCGGTCTGCATTTGAGGGGCAGGGATGGGGCAGTGAGGACCCTGGGAAGCTGTACATTGTTAACTCAGCTCATTTTCCTCGTGGACCATGGGGAGATTCAAGCTTCTTGTTTCATCAGTTTTGGAATTCATGTTTTTCTAGGTGAAAATCCCTGTTTCCAAGTTTGTTGTCAAAAACAAACCCTCTGCAGGAACGAACCCTTTGCAGGCTATAAGATTTCTGTCCGAGGTTTATGGTCTGTTTCTCTCCCATACTTGTCCTGTTCTCCTGCGTGGGCATTAACACGAAAGACTGCTTTATCACTCTTTTTAAGGAATGAACTGGACCATTACTTTCTTTTCTGGCTCATGAACTGCCACGCTTATCTTTATGATTTCCTTCCTTCTGCTTGTTTTGTGTTCATTTTCCTATTGTACTATGTGACGTTCTTAGCTTATAAATATTTCAGTCTTTCTCATTTTCTTACGTGTGCAATGGAGAATGTAAGTGTTCATTTGTAGAATCAGTTAAGCTGCACCCTGCAGGTTTCATTCCTGACTCAGTTGTTTCATATTATTATTATTATTTCTATCGCCCTAAGAAATTTTAATTTCTATTATGGAACATTTCAGGCACATACAAAAGCAAACACTACCTCATGTTGAATCTTTCCTGAATGTTTCTAGCCCAAAGTCACCTGCAAACAGGCTTTCGGGATAGTAAAGTCACCTGCAAACAGGCTTTCGGGATAGTAAAGTTCCCTGATTATTTTATTATGGAAATCCATCCACGTGACTTGTTTCTTCCTGCCAAGGACACATACTACACCTGAAGTAACCTTGTGTCATACAAAGGTAGGGCTCAACAAATCTGTCTAAATAAATGTTTTAAGTCCCATAAGACTAGATTAAAAGCAGCGCATTTGCCAAAACACAGCCTTAGCTTCACGCACAGTTAAGGCTAATTGTAAACCAGTATGGCACATGCCTGCGATTCCAGCGCTATGGGAGGACAAGGCACAGGAAGAAGAAGGAGCAAGGCTAATCTAGGCAACTTCACAAGACTCAAAATTAAAAAGAGCTGCTGACATAGTTCAGTGTAAGGTCCCAGGTTCAATCCACAGTACTGCACACGCACAGACACACACACACACACACACACACACACACACACACACACATCCCAAACCTTTATGTCCTATCCAAATGACGTTCTCAGCTGATGGGGATATAGCTCAGGGACCTGAGTTCAATTCCTCATGCCAGAAATCAATAATAATCATTTTTAAAACATACTTCTCATTTTTATCACTCCAGTTTCCACCCTGGAACTCCCAGGCAAGGCCACAGTAGAGGCACAAGCAGCATCTGAGGAGCAATTCGAGGAGCAGCTGCGTTGGGAGCCCAGGCTGCTTCCCAAAGCTCTCGGCTTGCCGCCAACGCTTGTGCTGCTGCTTGGTTTCCAAAGAGCCCAGTGTGTGCACTCCCAGGGAAGACGCGATCCAAGCCGCACCAGCCGCACTGCCCAGCCCAAGAAAAGCACTGCGGAGTCGCCACAGGAAAAATAAGTTGTTGCCACACGAAGAAAGATTCCAAAGCCTCCGGACTCCACCACCACAGGCTCAGCTGTTTCTAAGAATAGCGTCGTGCACTGTGGAAAAAAAAGGAAAAAAAAAGTACTGGCACCAGACGTTGGTCCTTAATTGTCTACAGGCTTTAAAATAGAAACAAGCTGAAACGGAAGTGCCTCTGGAGCCCTGTGTGGGCCTCACCCGTGTGGACCAGGGCTCAGGAAATGTTGATGCAGCTCCCGAGACAGCGACTCCAGGGGGGCAAACCCTGCGCCATGGTGTCACCACAGAGAGAATTTCCAGGACAGCATGGTCACTCCCAGAGTAGAAGGAGGCCCAAAGCTTGGGCAGCCTCCACGATGCAGGTCTCACCCCAGGATTCCCAGAAGTTCTCACTAAGTCTCTGAGATGTTAGGGTTCCCCTCCCAAAATTAACGTGATCTGTCAGATGCCTCTCTTTGCGTTGCTTTCTTATAAGCTTAAACAAGTTTATTGCCTCCTAACTCAGGCACTGCAAGTAATTCACTTTCCTCAAAAACCAGTGACAGTTTTCTACCTAGAAGGCCCCCCAGCCTAGAGGGACGTACGCTGCTGGCCCTCCCAGCACCCACCTCCAAAAGGAAGGAAAAACAATGCTCTTTGGTTTGGGCAAGGTATGGTTGTGTTTAGTGTGTTTTAATGAGTCAGTGATATTCAGATGAATGCCAGATTTCAGATCAGAAACAAATTTCCAAACTCAGAGGATTGCTTCTGTATAAAAAGTTTTTCATGCAAAAGTTCAAAGAGTCCAATTCTGCACTCAGTTTAATCATTTTTGGAAAAACAAGATTTTTCCCTCTGTAAGATTTCTAGTATTTGTGAAATTACTCTTACTTGGAAATATAAGATAAACCAACACTCAAGCTTTTCTCACCCCAGTTCCTAGACAAATATGCTCTATAAAAGGCCTGGTGAGGTCTGAGCTTCCCAGAAAACCAGTGCCAATGCCTGGCAGATTACATCACTCGGCTCCTTCCAAAGTGTTTATTGTTGATCTAGTAAGGGAAAAATAAATGGAAATGGAATTCTTCTCTTTCATGTGCAAAATACTTCATAACATGAGAAAGTCTGTGGGTTCTTAACCAGCAAGAGAGGACACACTACTCAAGAGAATGGAACTCAGTGACTGTCAAGGCCTATACTGCTCCAAACAATTAACACAAAGGCCCTTCCAACCCAAATGCTAGATTAAGACCCAAGTCCAGAGAGCTTTCTCTTTTAAAAACATACAAAACCACAGAATGTTAGCACCAAGGAGTGAGCCAGACATGAACAGTGGTAGCCTTTTGAGGAGCAGTTGAATCCTGAGTCTCCTTGTCTTTGGTTAACATCATCAGCACATGTAGAAATGTGTCTGTCATCCCTCCCTCCTCTCCCCCACACACTTGCGCTGCGAGACTTATCTGCCTAAACTAGGCTGCTAAAGCCAGAGCAAAAACTGATTGTCCTTATCCAAAGTCAGCAATCAACCATCAGCTATGTGTGCCAATTGATAGACTGTTCAGAATGTGGAGATCTAAGCACATTTACTTGCACATAAACACAAATTTTGAATTCAGTCAAATCACTGTTCTCAGTTCATCTCCATTGGCCAACCACTTCCTAATATCCAACTAATCAACTATCGCCCATCAGTGGGAAGTTCTCTTGATATTGTGGCTAACCAGGAGCATTTCTCAGGGCATGGCCCGGCATTCCTCTCAGTGCCTGCACTTGCTGTGGTTTCCTTTGGTATCTTTAACAGCCTCTCCTGGAGAAGGCTGGCCTCTCTCCGGAGTCTGACATCTCTTCCTCTACCCACAGCTACCCACACTCTGTGCGGAAGTGTGGAGGTAGGATCAAGGAGAAGAGGCCGTGAAGTAAGAGGAAGGCACTGACCGCTGTTTCCCCTTTGCTGTGTCCCAGGCATGGCACCTGCTCTTCAGCATGTTGTCCCTCATAACTCCGTTTTTAATGAATGCTGGAGACTAGAGAAATGATATTTCCATGGTCTGACTCTGGATCTAGACATTAAGATTCCAAAAGTCTTCACAGATGAAAAACTAAACCATTCCTCTATGCTAGTGATTTTCAATTTACAATTTTAAGTTATGAAAACTAATTAATTTTACCCATCCACAACAAAGTGAGAAAAACAAAGGGCATAAAATGTGTTTCCATGAGGCTGAAATAATTCTATGCAAAGCATGTCCTTTTGTTCTCATACAATAGGGAAACCACTTTACTTGGAAGAGTAAAGTAGTCTTGTTAACAAACCAGGCATATTTTGCTCATCATTCGGTACGCCGATCACTGCAAGAACAAGCTTTTCAAGAGAAAAAGTGCATTGATGGAGCAGCTGAGCATGGAGGTGGAGGAACAAATCTCAGCCCACCTCCCTTTAAGGAAGGTTTGAAGGTATTTGTGAGGTAAAGAAGCATGGTGGTCTGGGTTTGGGGAAGGGACAGAGGTGACAGAGTACACGGTCTGCACATGGGTAGTTACTCTTCACTGCTCTTCATAGGATGCATGTTCAGAAAAGGCAGCAGTGGTTTGCTCTTGCGAATGAAGTTTCCGGCCCTTTGAGATCCAAGAAGTGACCCATCAGAAGCATAGCCAAGCCCGCGTGAATGGATGGTGGTTTCAACTGGCCTGAGTTAGACAAAAGCAGTCTCCGTGCTTCTTCACAGCTTCTCAGGCAGTGCTTACACGGCGACTCACAGGTCGGAGGAGCTGTCCATACTTCTGAAGTCAGCTAAAATAAGTGAGTTACTTAGAAACATTTGTCTGGGTTTTCTCTCAGTTTCCATATTTTCTAGCAAATATTGTGCATAGTTGAAATTACCACTGAAAATCAGAATTACCAAAATGAATCCAATAGCCCATTATTTCTTAACAAATTCAACCTTGATCTACTTTTCCTACATCACTGGAATAGATCCCGAGCTCTGTGGGGAAATATTTGTTCACTGGACAATGCCTGATGGTTAAGGAAAAAAAAAACTTCCTGAGGACTAGAGCCACGCTCAGCTGAGGAAGAGGGACAGGGACTCAGGTGGCTGCATGTGACCTACAGGCGCAGGGTCACACCTTTTACCTTAGGCTTTTTCCTTTCCCTATGTTTAAAGTAACCTCACTGCAGTGCTGTGAAATCTTTTATAGTGATTATGAAGCCTGCAACCATTTTCTTTCATTGTCTCACTAGTAAATTTTAAGTGATATACTCAAATTTTTGAATTTTAAACTCTCACCTTGTTAGGAAATTAGGTACCCAAGGAGGCTTCTTAATTTTTCCAAAAATTAAATGCAGGAGGCAAAGTCATCAACGGAATCACCCTAATCCTTTGACACCCCCAAAATGGCGCCAGGGGTGAGCAACCCATGCGTTCACTCGTCCCTCTGTGGAATTTTCATCTTAACTGAAATAACTCAGAATCAGTAAGTGACTCTGTCAGAGCACTGGCAATCCAAAGAGAAAAGTATTTATTTTGTGAGTTATGGACAACCAGGGAAGTACTATAAATGTTGTTTTTTTAAAAAATCTCAAACGTTCCATAAAATCTATATGAATTACGTTTTCATTCATGAAACAAAAATTATCTTCAATTCTCTAGATTTTAAAAAAAGAATTTGCTAAAGAAGTAAAAAAAGTGTCAAAATGGTGCAAAATCTAGAAAATGATACAATGAAAAAACCATGAACCATTTCAAATAGACAACTTCCTTTGTCCTCTCCACTGCGAGTTCACAGCCTGCATGGAGTTTATTACCTTACGAGGCTAGTTAATATTAGTCAATTCTGACTGCCCTTACTACTGACAGCTAACCGTAAACATGTAGCTGCTTTGGGGACGTGTGTGTAATCACTGTGCGTGTGAAATTACAGCAACTTTTCCCTTTAAGATCCCCATTGCTGCAGCCAGACATCAGTGGATAAGTCTTTCTGTTCATTTTTACTGTGTCTCATGTGCTGCCGAAAATTGGAATAGAACTGAAGCACCAGTCCAGTACATTGAAGCACTTTTCCTGGAGCAGTGGGTGATTTTTTATGCATCTTCTGAAGCCACGTCTCAGGAATCCCAACTTTACACCACTGAATAATCTCACGATGACCATTCATGCCACACAAAGGGCACCTAGCGACAAAGCAGTATCAACTGTGTGATCACTGTCTCGTGTCCATGTGGACAGAATCACTCTGGCAACGTGTGAATGCCTTCTGCTCACGGGGGAGGGCTGCACCGTCCCGGTGCTTCTTTTGCGGCTGTTTCATAAACAGTGGGGAAGCTGGGAACAAGCTTGGAAGGAGCTGGGGAGCGAGGGCACAGACATGCAGCTCGGGCACACCGCCCACCTGCTGTCCTCCTGAATGGGTGGCTGAGGACTTGGCAGCATTCCCCACCGCCACAGCTAACACCGAGGAGCAGCGTGGGCTGGCTGCCAGAAGGAAGAAAGTGTGACCGGCCTGCACCGGGGAGCAGGGGACTGCCCTGGTCCATAGGATCAGATGGTTCCCGCGGCATGTAAGCGTCTTCTGGTCCTGGGACGGTGTCCCAGAGACGACACAAGGTAAGCTGCCTGATGTCCTCAAAGCACTCTTCCTTGTACTTTTCTTCCCCGTGCTTGTTAACTCCCAAGCCGCACGCTTCACTCAAGACAGCCGAGCTTCGAGGGCCTCCAGCAGGGACCCAGAAGCCTTCCCACTGTTGTTTAAAACGGGTCCAGCTGGGGGAGGCTGCAGCCGCAGCGGCAGCCACACACACTCCACGGGATGAACGGGACATTCGCACCGCTGCTCCAGCGAGCCCGAGCGCGACGGAGCACCAGAGGCCGCTGCCCTTGTTTTGGTGGCTAACTGGACACAGATGCAGTCAAGCCTGGGGCACAGTCACCGACCTGCCAGGGTAATGCTGGGGTCCAAAGCAGGAGCCCATCTGCTACAGTGGTGAGCGCTAAAGAACAGAGCTGGCCTCGATTTCTTGTTTCATTCCTGCTGCAGGTATGGCGGTGCTTGGCAGACAGTCACAGCTGGGCGCTGAACAGCATCTGTGCACAGCTCCACGCCTCACGGAGAAGCGGACAGGTTTTGAGAGAGCTGGTGGTGCATGCGTGAATGTTGACAATGGCAACACTGCTCTAGGGTCTTCCTGTCTTACAGCCGCCTGGGCCCATGACAAGCCTTAGATATCTGTACACACGCTTGTCAGGGACCAGCCACCTTCTCGCAGGAAGACATCCAGCCTGTGGAGACCCGGCTTCCTGGGGCGATGTTCCTGAACTCCAGCTGGTCCTTCCAGGTCACAGAAACCTCACTCCACCTCCCCAGGGTCCCATCCCTGCCTGGGGGAGGTAACAAGAGCGCTGGGGATGCAGAGGACTGCAGGGCACCACCGCCCTCAAAGTAACTGACCCTGCATTTCCAGAGGCTCATCCGGTCCTGATGGAAATACAGCCGGAAGTCAGACCTGATTCCAACCCTCCAGAGAGGACCAGCAGCATGTGAGGTCTAACGTATGAAAGGACATAGGGCTGTGTTAGGAGTAAATGTGCCAGACACACATACACACACGTGTACATGTGATGCATGCACACATACATGGGTATACAACTATTCATATATATTCATATATAAGAGAGCATCTTTTATCTCAAATGCTTAGAGCTACAAGTGGTTCAGAATTGGAAACTTTATGTTTTAGAATATTTGATGTTTTATCATAGAACATGAGAATCTGAAAATCTCAATGCTCCTAAATCCAAACCTTTAAAAAATTTTCATATTTCAGAGCATTTTAGATTTCATAACCTCAGATTAAGGCTGCTATACATGCATACATATATATATGTAAAATATATATGTATATAATATATATATACACGTATATTTGCACAGGTATATATAAAGTATCTACATATATGGATGTATGTATATAGCCATACATATATATAATGAGCATCATTCATCTAAATTAGGAACTTATATACCTATATATATGTACTAGAAACTTTACTTAATAAAAAAATCATACATTATGAAAATATTTTATAATATTTAATAGTACTTACTGTCATTCTCTGTCAATCATAAAATTCTAGGCTTTCTTGAAAAAGGAAAAAAATGTCCTAAATAACAGGGACTAACACAAACTTTGTGTTTCTCCAATATAACCCAAAAGAAATGCAAATACACACCCATTGCTATCGTCTTAAAAGATTCTGGAGATATCAATAATGGTAATAAGTTAATATGATAGTAAATCAAAACTTCTACTGATCTACAAAGAAGGGAAACAAAACCATTCAGATATCCATCTTAGATTTCATAACCTCAGATTAAGGCTGCTATACATGCATACATATATATATGTAAAATATATATGTATATAATATATATTGATATATTATATAAAATGGATATCAAAGTGAACCAACAGAGGGAATGATAACACAGCCCTTTGAAAGATTCAGCAATATCCTCAAACTTTCTCAAAGTCTCTTCAAGCTTACACATCTAGAGTATCTTTTGCTGAATAGTAATAAGCATCATTTCATAGTACTTAGGAGACATTTAGAGCAGGCATTGAGGGTGTTTTGGGTCTGTTTCTTCCCAGGTCCATATCACATGGATTAGTTTCATGTTCAACCACCACCACCACCTTTTCTTCCCCTCCCCCAGCTGCTGAGACCCACATAAACCAGCACTAAATTGTGCAGTTGAGGACCATATACCAAGAAACCTTCAGGGAACCGTTCTGCCATTTTTGTGTGCATAACATTTTGATACCTGAGGAAATGTGTTCATTTTACGTGTTGTAGTTTAGTGGAAGAGAGGGACCCGGGGTCTCTGAGGCCTTGAAATCATTCCTAGCAGCCTGGTATCATCCATTCAATCACAACTGGCCCCAGAGGGATTGATCCAAGCAGAGTGGGTCCTTGGGGTCACTCAGACAGATGCGTTCAGCAGAGGGAGCGCATTCTTGAGGCTGGCGCGACAAGCAACTACAGCTTCATTTGTTAAAGGTTAATCTGTAGCTGCAGCAAAACTGCTCAATAAAGTGGTTATTGGATTTTCTTATTAAATGTGATCAGGGGGCTCTGTTGTCTGGATGTCAGCCTAGGGCCATGACTGGGAAAGATTCTTCTGAAGGTGAACAGCACGCTGTATGGCTATGACTGCACATCAGCGTGTGCTGTCACATGCACTTGCAGCTATTTTAATCTCAATGAAAAGTATTGAGTGTTGAGTGTGCATTTTCAGCTTACACAGAGCAATAAGCCAGGGGAATTTATTCTAGTGTTCATAAATTCCACAAGCCCTAGGATTTGACGGGAAGGTCAAAGTCATTATCCTCTGTGTCAGGCAGAATTCTGGATCCATCCATCAGCGGTCATATAACACTCAGACATATTTTAGAATAAATTCTCAGCAATCACAGACCACCACAGTCTCTGCAAATCATCTCTCCAAACAATTTATTTTTTAAAATAAGGAACTTGACACCCAGAAAAATAAAAGGAATTCTCAAATAAAGGCAAGCTGAAACCAGCATTTCCACATTTTGATCCAAAGCAGGAAACAAGAAGGAATCTGAACACTAAAGGAACAATCTATAATGCAGCTTTTGCTCCCCAAATCAGGGCTGATATGGTTCCAGAAACTTTCAACAGGGGCTGGGAACACGAATGTGTAGAGCAGACTGTTCGGTCCCTGCATTACGCCTCACTCAGAGCAAGCTCAGCCAGCAGGTCCACAAAGGTCAGCTGCAGAATGAGCCAAACCGAGGACTGCCCAGATCAGGACACAGAGAAAGGCCCGAGCATGCACTGGCTGAGGAAAGAGCCCAGCAGCATCAAAAGAAGACAGAAATCTAGATTATCTAATATTAAAACCTGCCAAAGTCTTAGTGATGTGCCCTACTCGTGTTAGTTTTCTATCTCCTGAAATAATACCTGAAATACAAGGAAGGAAGTTTCTTTTTGTCTCAAAGTTTCGGTAGATTCCATCCATGGCCCCTTAGCTCTGTTGCCACTGGGACTGTGGTCCCAGAACATGAGGGTGGGAGCGTGCGATGAAGGAAACTGCTTACCTCACAGCAGCTAGGAGACTGACGGGGAAGAAGTGGATCCAGCACACTTCCTCCAGGGACTATCAGTCCCAATGACCTGACTTCCTCCCACTAGGTTCCACCACCTCCCAGCAGCAGCAGGAGCTGGGCACCATGCCTCAACACTTGGCTGTTTGAGAGACATTCAAGACCTGAACAATAGCACATTCCAAACATTTTTACAAGACATGTCTGCAGGTGAAATCCTGTCTGCAGGCCTCCACTTGATAAGGGGTAGTTGTTTTCTTCAGATAACCATAAGTATACTACCAGATTGTCCTAGTCATTGACCCAGACAATAGTGCTGTTTCCAGGCCATCTGGAGAACCAGAAAAATAGCTCACCACACTACTCACGTTTGTGAAGTGGGGACCCACATCTAAAGTACTTAAGCTACAAAGAGAGGATGCAGAGGAGTGAGGCTTTGCCCTGGCAGTAGGGGAGTGGACAGTTGGAGTGTGTAGGTGAGAAAGTCCAGGAAGGGTATTATGAAGGATGAATACAGACCGTCACAGTGGGAATGGACGGAAAAGATTCAAGAGATACACAAGAGCTAACTTCAATGTGTGACCCATCAAAGAGTGTGCCACCCTCGATATTGGCACCTACACACACCCAGCCTGTGCCCTGAGGTCCCAGAATGCCCCACCCTATGACCATACCCGCCGCAGCAGGTACCTCACCTGCCAGACACTGTTCAGCCCCAGTCTGTGCACTGAGACAGACACTGATCAGACTAATTCCAACAGAAAAGTCACAGTCGTGCGTGTTCACTACCACAAACACCCTTCCGTTTCACACTTTCAGAGTGTGGGTGTAAGACAGCCACGGCTTTCTGAAGAGCAGTCTTTTAAGACTTTTTTCAATCCATGGGATGTTTTCAGTATCAGGAAATAACTATGAAAAATGACCCTAATAATAAGGAAAAGCAGCAGACTCCCGGAATTCACAGGGTTTCTGTTCCTAGAGCACCCATGAATTGTGAAAAACCTCAAATTTCAAATGCAGTCAGAAAATTGCTTATAAATTCCCATTTTTATAGCTTAAACCCTAAACATGCTATGTCTACTGCAGTTATGTAATTTAATTTAATAAAATACTGTATTAATAAACCCTTAGAAGGTGCAGAGAGACTTAGTGGCATCTTAGGGACCTTAGGGTTTCAAGAAGAACAAAACCAAGAACACTCGAGAGAGCCAAGACAGCACAGCTCGGGAATGCTGGCGCACCCGCCAGAGATGAGTTAGAGGGAAGCATCCAATCAGCAGCAAGCAGAACTGAGTAACACTCTGGGATTGGCTACTTGCAAACCCCTGCCAAAAAAAATAAATTGCGGAGGATCTTTGCCATTTTCACAAAATTGCAGGGGTTTCAGTGAACAATTATTAGTAGATTCTAAGGAAAAATTCCTGCACGACTGAGGCCTTGAACCCTGAACTGTGACTTCAGGAGGGTGTATCTATGTTATCTTATGTAAGAAGTCCAAAGCGTGCCCTGGGAGTGGTAGGTCAGGTCTCCGTCCTCTTCTCAGCGTCTATTTGCACTGGAGTCTCCCCTGCTAGGACCTCAGACTAGGTGGTTAGAATACACAACATGGCCTCACAGTGAAAAACATCTGTAGAACGAACGGACATGTCACATTCTTAGACAGTTTAAAGGACCCCATAGTCCTGATCTGGAAAGTCCCAGAAGCCCATGTGTCCAACGCTTGTTCGGCAGCCTGAGGTGCCATCAGCAGTGGAGTGATACTCAGGAGATGAGTCCTAGTGGAAAGAAGCTTAGCTACTGGGGTTGTGCCCTTCAGGGGGTATGAGAAGCGAGCACCTTCTGCTTGTTTCCTCTTCCCAGCTGCCACAGCGTGAACAGGTTTCCTCGGTCACACACTCCCCACCATGATGCACCATCTCGCCACAAGCCCAAAAGCAACAGAGCTAAGAAATCATGAACCAAAACTTCTGAAACCATGAGCCAGAATAAATCCTTTCTCTCTGAGCTGATGCATCTCAGGTCTTTGTCACAGCACTGTTTTCAAGGAATTCAGAATTTTTTTCTTGAAATGCCCATCAAGCTACTTCCTCACACCAGCAACAGATTTCCTCTCAAACCCAGTGAGCAGGAATAGATCTTTGGTTAGTCCTGCACCAGTCATTGGCATGGATTGTACATTTTCCATGACTGACTTGGGCTAATCTTTTGATGCAAAATGATTACTGGGGAGCTTATCACATTTGGCATGACAATATCAAAATTCAATTTGACTTCTGAGAATCTATCTGGAGGAAAGAATTAAAACTCTTCCCCAAAAGTCTAACCCTTTCCAAAAGAACTCTAAGACGATATTAAACCATTTTCTTGTCATGATATTATCCCAGGGAAGACAGAAGACCCAAAGAGTTTTACATGGTCTTGGAAGACCCTCTCTCCCCATGGTCACTGAGTCACAGCCACAATCTGAGACCTTAGTCCCAGAAACATGTTTGAATTAGGACCAAGTACCACGCTACCCTTTGGACATGTCAGGCAGAGCCCACTGTGCTCTGCAGTACTGTTTTGCTTGGTGAAAATGAGACCCAAGGTCCTCACTTAGATTCTGTTTTCTTCTGTCTCTTCTCTGAACGGCACTTTCCCCTCACGCTTAAACAGAAGTTTGGATAGAAGTTTAAAAAAAGTCCCTTAACTCTGTTTCTTTTGCATCTTGCCTTGCTGGGCTGAGAGCTAGGCAAGGTTGCCCTGTCCTTCTCCACACTGTTTCCAGGTCCTGTGGCTCTTTCTCCGTGAACATGCCCGGCTGCTGAAGAGCTCCAGGTCTGGCCGGACCTGCGTGGCCTGTCAGGTGTTGCCCCCTCTTTGCTGAAGTCAGCTCCAGACACTCGGCTGTCTCATTCACCCATTTACGCGCCTTGCTCCCCTCTCTCTTCATTTGTCCTGCTGGAATTGACTGGAGTTTCCACATTAGTTGAAAGTGTGCCTTCCATGCTGCGTCTTCCCGTTTCCTAAACATTCTCATACCCCATGGAATTTGTTTTCACTCGCCTAGAAGCAGCCGCTGGGAGCTGCTCGCTCACAGGATCACCCTGAGAACATCAGCAGAAGCAGCCATGTGCCTTGCATAACCCTGACTTCAAGCATCTCTTTCTCCCAACTCCTTCGTTTCCAAATACCTCCCTGCCCATTCATATCTAATTCCTACAGCTCTCCCCTCCCACGCGAACACAGATCTGCTGACCCTGCCTTCTGTCTGTCTCACTGTCTGTCACCCCCCCATCTCCTCAGATGCCTCCATTTATAGCTTAGACTCCATGGTCCACTATTTTACACATTTATTTATGGTCTCAGCTTCTTTTTCCATTTTTCTCCTCATGACACTCACCTACATGGGGAAAACACCCTACATCTATATCCAAAATGGAAAACATGGGGAAACCAGTCAGTCATGCCCACTGGTTTCGCTAAAATCCATGGCAATGCTCCACAAAGGGGCCCCAAAAGCTGGCCTATCATATTTTCCATCCCTCAGGGGTGATGATTTTAACTGTTCTCTCTTCACACACCTCCAGTTCCTCCTGCTCGCTGTTTATGCTTAACTAATGGCCTTTCTCCAGTTGGGACATCCCACCGTCGGCTGTACTGCTTTGCTTCTTATAATGCTACTTTCTCCTTTCTCTGAGTCCCTCATGTACGGACTTCTCTTTCTTATCAGCGTAGTGCCTTTCACCTATAACTGCCTCTATTTCTTCTTCATTTCTTACTCCCCCTCTCTACTTGAACATTCCCATCAGCATACAAATTATGTGCCACTACTTACCTTTTTTAAAAAGGTCCCTTAACCCTATGTCTCTCTCAGGTCTCCCCATATTTCTGTTCTCCATTATAACGAAACTTCCCTAAGGAATTGTCTATTTTGACTCTCTCTCTCTTTATCCTCTTCTGAATCAGTACATTTAGACCTTCATGCACCCCACCCCATGGAAACCACCTTTGTCAAGGTCGGGCATGACCTGCACAATGACTGAGAGACAGACTGTGTTCTCAGCTTATTTGTTGCACAGACAGCATTTGACATGGCAGAATAACCTTTCTGTCACATTCTAGCTTGGAGTGAAGTATTCCAAGTCCTGAAAGAAAACAACCTCCAACCCAGATTGATCTATCCTGCAAAACTATCTTTGAAAATTGATGGAGAAATAAGATACTCCCATGATGAAGAACAACTGAAGGAATTTATGAACCAAACCAACTCTACAAAGAATACTAAAGGACCTTCTAGAGAGAGATAAAAATGACCATGG
>PVJX010024906.1:0-27498 GCA_004027295.1 Dolichotis patagonum | reverse complement strand
CGCTCATGGCCAATGCGTCCCCACTGGCGAGGACTTGTTCCCAGCCTGACCTGCTTTCCTCCGTGTCCTCCCGGGGCCTGTCAAACCAGGGTAGACTGCTGCTTGCCCTTTGCACAGAGGTCTTTGCCGTCAAAGCCGGAGCTGCACCTTCCCTAGACAAAGCCTCATTCCTCGCGGTCAGGCCCAGTGGGTAGAACCTAGCTCTGTCTCAGTGGCACTGGAGCCCCCCGGGGAAGAAATCCTGCCCGTTCCCAGCCCCTGACGCCCTCTGCACCTTGTGTTCAACAGGACCTCGATGTGGACGTTCTGGCCTTGGTGAATGACACCGTGGGGACCATGATGACGTGTGCCTATGACGACCCCTACTGTGAAGTTGGCGTCATCATTGGTAACTCTACTGGCATTGAGTTCTGGGGGTTTAGGGCTTAGTTTTGGCAAAGCTGAGTAAGCGGGAAGCGCTAATGTTACTGGGAGAAGCACCGAAGGCAGAAATGAGCTCATCGGTTCCTTCATTCGGCCAGGGTTTCCTGAGCCCACGGGCCCTGTGCTTGGTACCGATCCGTGGTGGGTTCCTGTGCTCTGTTGAGGACTTCACGGAGGAGCTGGGAGGCCACGCAGGCCTAGGCTAGTACGATCACTTCCAGTGGTCAATGCTCAGGAACATGACGGAGGGAGGGGTGTGGGCGAGGGCAGCACGGCCTCTCTGCGGGGACGCTGGGCGCGCACCTCGGCAACGAGGACAAGATAGATAGCACGGTGCAGCCGGGGGAGGAGACCCCCCGGCTCAGAGCGGGGTGACCCTGGGCTGCTCGAGAAGCCCTGAAGGCTGACTGGTGGTAGCTGCATCGAGTGAGCGAAGGTTGAGGAGTTGGGTGATCCGGAGCAGAGAGGAGATGCCCAGGGTGTTGGATGCCTGCTGAAAGCCACCAGCTTCAACCCAAGCAGGGGACGGCCCAAGGACCCGGGCAGAGGACGAGGGGGTGCACACTTTTAAACACTTGTTTGGGCTGCTATGTGGGGAGTCGACTCCTGGACACAAGGGCGGAAGCGAAGTGACCAGTTAAGAGGCTACAATGAGGCTGTCAGGTGAGACACAGAGGACTGGGCCAGGGAGGGCGGCACCATGGAGGTGAGCGGTGTGAGATGTCAAATTGATCTGATTTACAAGGTCTTTCTTTCTTTCTTTCTTTCTATTATTCTTTTTTCTTTCTTTTTTGGGGGTGAATTTTCTTTTTTTTCTTCAGATTTTGTTAGTTCATTTTAGATATACATAATGATCACACTCATCATAGAGAATTTGTACCTGTGTGTGATCTTCCACTGAGCTATATCCTCAGTCCCTTGTATTTATTTTGAGACATGATCTTGCTAAGTTGGCCAGATTGGGTTGGAATTTGTGATCCTCCTGCCTCAGCCTCCCAAGTACCTGGGTTACAGGTGTACACTACCTCACTTGACTTATATGTTGTTCTCGAATATCCATCTTCCCTCTGTCCAGCCTTCTACCAGGGATGGGAAAGTTTTCTGAATTTCCAAAAGCACCTCCTTAGCAAGACAGTCCTGAAGTGCAGAGTCTTTGGATCTGAGCATCCCTGTGGAGCTCCCTGTTTCGGTGGCCTCGCCCCTCATAACAGGAGTGGCACTTGCTCAGTGCAGCATCCAGCTGCTGTCCCCTTGCCTGGCTTGGTGGCTGTCTCTGGTGACCTACAGGTTGGGTGCTACCCCTGAGATGGCCACGCTTCCCCAAGCAAACCTTTTTACAAAGAGTGCCTTTGCATACTTTTCAGTTTTCATGCTGGCACTTAAAATACTCAGACCAGAGGACTGGCCCACCAAAGACTGCAGGGAGTGTCCTCCCAAGGCGCTTTGATATGCAAAAATTCTCTCGCTTTGGATGTACAATTCAATGATTTTTAAAATCTATCTACAGGTATTTGTAACCATATACTCTTTGTTGTATTCGTACATGTCTGTAGTGGGTGATGACTGCATTCTTGGTAGGGAGGAGGTACAGGTGCGTAACACATCTTAATTTTTTTATTTCCTTCCCCTCCCTTCCCTCTGCCTTCCCTCTCTGTCTCAAAGGTCTATCTCCTTGTTTCCTGTTGCCTACATATTTTTTTCTTGCTCTTTAAATTGTTTATACTTTGGGTTTCTCATGTAAGAGAAACCATGCACTATTTAAGCTTGTGTGTCTGATTTATTTCACTGAACATTATGTTCTCAAGGTGCATCCATTTTCCTATAGATGACTCAGACTTACCCTTCTGTATTGCTGAGCAGTACTCCATTGTGTGTAAACACATTCTCTCTATCCATTCCTGTGTCCTGATGGTGGATGTATAGACCACTTCCAAGATTTAGCACCTATGAATTGTGCTGCTCTAACCATGGGCAGGCATGGATCACTGTAGTATGACGTCTTTAATTCTTTGTGAAGATTCCTGGAAGGAAAATAGCTGGGTCAAATGAAATTTCTAGTTTTAGCTTTTTCAGGAATCTCCACACTGATCTATCTCCTTGATGGTTCTATTAGTTCATGCTCCCAACAATGATGTAAAACGGTACCTTTTCCCCACAGCCTTGCTGGCATGTGTTACTGTTTGATTTCTTGATGTGTAACATTCGAACTTTATATCAGCTCCATCCCCCCAAATCCCAAGCGGGTTGTACCCTGGTTCTCGGGTGTCTGAAGCATTTCTTTGGGTGGTTTTGTGGTTGAGTAACATTGCTCTCTTAGGTAATTGCTAATCGCTGTCACAAATCAGATGTAGCTTATACTAGGAACAGTTTTTGACAGGTCACGAGTAAAGAATATCTTTAGCATCAAACAGAGACGGCTGTAAGTGGCTTAGGGAAAGGGTTTTTAAAAATTACTCTGACTTGAGGAGGGGTGAGGTTTTCATTAAGTATTTATAAGATTAGCTTAACTCCTGCCCCTCTTGTAAGTGTGCTTTGTCAGCCTGCATGCATAGTCACCAGGGGCTGCTTCACAGTGGACTCCATTCTTACAGGAAACCATTAACAGCCAAGAAGTACAGACTCCACAAGTCAGCTTCGTTCCTCGGGAGCACGGGGCTTGCCAAAGCCACTTCCCTCAGCCAGAAGCGGGAGGACTCCAGGCAGTTAGTTCTCTCACTCTTGCCCAGCCGGGAGCCCTCTGCTCTTTGCGTATTCTGCGTGATCCCCTTCCAGGCACGGGCACCAACGCATGCTACATGGAGGACATGAGCAACATCGACCTGGTGGAAGGCGACGAGGGGAGGATGTGCATCAACACGGAGTGGGGGGCCTTCGGGGATGACGGGGCCTTGGAGGACATCCGCACCGAGTTCGACAGGGAGCTGGACCTCGGCTCGCTCAACCCGGGGAAGCAACTGTGAGTGCCTGCTCGCTGCGGCCTGGGGGTCACTCAGGCGTCTTTGGACCTGTGTGGCTGTCTAGTCGGGCTCTGTTACTACAGCTCCTTGTTGAGCAAAAAGGTAGTTTTAAAAAATTAAAAATTTAAAGTTAGATTTATAGAAAAGTTGTGAAAATAGTACAAAATCCCCCCACACCCCTTTTATTCAGATTCCCTAGATAAGAGCATTCCCTCTCTCTGTATGTCTGTGCATCTATGCGTCTACATGGGTATATAAGATACACTTACATGTGTATGTATGGGGGGCCCCTCTGTGAGCCTCCAATCTCCTGCGAGGTGTTGTAGTGCACAGTGAGAGAAAGAAAGAAAGAAAGAGAGAGAGAGAGAGAAAGAAGAAAGAAAGAAAGAAAGAAAGAAAGAAAGAAAGAAAGGAAGAAAGGAAGAAAAAGTGGCAGGACAGCGGGGATCGGGAGTGATCAGTTGTTCTAGGCCTCGAGGCAGCCAGAACCTCAGCATTTACAGACTGAGGAGAGGATTTGAGGAAGGGATTATCCATGACTCAGAGACCAGAGATGGTTTTATGCTAAGAAAGATCTTGCCAAAGTGTCTATTTTTTTTTTTTTTATCAGTACCAGGGATCAAACTCACGACCGTTTGCTTGCCGCTGAGCTAAATCCCAAGCCCCGCCAAAGTGTCTTTAGCCTTTGTTTTTGTCTTAGTGGTTTTAGTCTTAGTGGGCGGGACCCTAAAGAGATCATGGGCAATCTCAAAAGGCTGATACCTCTGTTTATCCCCCAGGAAAGTATGTAAATTTGTGGTCCTCCATGTGTAAAATTCTTCTTTCCTGAACCATTTCAGACTAAGTGCCCTTCAGTGGCCCCCATGTCCTCTGGATGTGTTCCCATTGCTCCCTAACAAACTTTTTATTTTCTGGACAGATAACATGTTCCAGGCTCACCTCACATTTTCCCAGCCCCAGCTCTAGAATTCATTACTTTGCCAGGGTGTCCTAGAGAATAAAGTTTAGTATCACCTGGAAACCACCCGGACACCAGAAATGCAAACCTGTGCAGCACATTCCTGTGCCCAGCACACCCTGGCTCACCTGGTGACAGATGGCCTTTGATTTTGTCTTACTGCACTTGGAGAATGGAAGTTACATGTCACAGTTCATCCAGGAGGTGGTTAGCCGTTACCTGATGTGCAGAGTGGAGGCGTGGGCAGCCTCAAGGGACAGCGTTCCCCTGTGTCATGCTGGACCCTCTCTGGGGCTCTCCATGCTTGACTCACAGACACAGCATCTTTCTTAGACAGAGGCCGATGTAGGAGTTGGAAGCACTTGAGTCTGACATTTGGTCGAATGATCCTTCAGGGTACCTGAAATTTGATGTTGAGGTTCTTTATATCCAACGTGTGCCTCTCCCCACTCCCCACTGGCCAGGGTGATTTGATAAAGGTTCTTTGAGTGCTTTTTGAGCAGGAAGTGCTTTTTGAGCAGGAAGTGCTTTTTGAGTAGGAAGTGCTTTTTGAGCAGGAAGTGCTTTTTGAGCAGGAAGAAGTCTTAGATGTCTTCCAGCTTGGCCCCCTCCTGTTGTAGGTGAGGACGGTGCAGCTCAGAGAGGACAGTGCTTGTCTTCCAAGGTGCACTGCCCTGGGCTGGCCGGAGGACTCCTGATCTGCTGAGCTCCTGCCCTTAGCTGAAAGAGCTCCTGGGCTTTGGGAAAGTGATGCTGCATAACCAAAGGCCTTGCTGCCACTGATGGCTTCACCAAACTGCAGGTTCGAGAAGATGATCAGTGGCCTGTACTTGGGGGAGCTCGTTAGGCTCATCTTGCTGAAGATGGCCAAGGCTGGCCTCCTGTTTGGTGGTGCGAAATCCTCTGCTCTCCTCACAAAGGGCAAGATCGATACACAGCACGTGGCCGCTATGGAGAAGTAAGTCACTGGCCATGTTCCCCTTGCCTCATCCCTGTAGGGCTGGTGTGGGTGGCCAGGTACAGCGTGCTCGGGCATTGGGACAGCGGTAGGGACCAGGTTCTCCTCCTCCTCCTCTACCAGGGGTATCAGGCCCGGTCACAGCTGCAGATGGATTAGCAATTTCTGCCATGATTCCGATGCCACATTCTTGCTGGGTTCATCATCTAGGGCGCTGCTTTCAGAGGCCCCCCCCACCATGTTCTGCTGCCTTTTCCTCCTTAGGGTGGTGACTTATAAATTTTTTTAGGGCCACAGACTCTTTTGAAAATCTGATGTAAGTTCTGGATGCTTTATTCCAAAGACGCACATTTGTGTAAGGTTTGCTCACAATATCAGGGCCTCGTTGGAGAATCCAAGTTAAGAGCTCCAGCTATAGCAACAGCCTTCTCCACTTTCTCCTAGCCTGGCTGGGCTTGGATTTGGGGATGTGAAGCCTTCCACTCGGGGAGTGGGAAATAGGAATACTGTGGAAGGTCACCTCGAGTCCTGCGCCTCAGGCTTGGGGTCCCTGGTGTCACTGTGAGCCTCATAATCAGTGCAGATCCTGAGCTCAGCAGAGTGGCACTGATGCCCACGGTCTGTGTCCGTGCAGAGCTTGGCACCACAGTTTCTGGGAATGGCAGGATAGCAGAGGGTGGTTAAAAATGTGGACTCCACAGTTTCCCTGTGTTCAAACCTTGGCCCCTGCACCGATTAGCTGTGGAACCAGGGACAAGTTATTTTCTCCCTCTGTACCTTACTTCTCTGATCTGTATAATTTGGTAGCAATAGTTCTTCTCCCCTGGGGTTGTTGTGAAAATTAAATGAGTTCCATGTAAAATCTTTTGACAATCACTTGGCACAGAGAGAGTGTTCAGGAAGCAGTAGCTGCTATTATCAATGTTGATATTGTTAATACTGTGTTGCTATGAGCCAGCCTATTTATTTACACAACCCCAAGAGGTGGGACAGCTGGTGCCCCCAGGAGGATGCCCACAGCATGGAGGCTAGTGGTTCTCCCATTTCTGACTCCTGGGCAGGTATAAAGAAGGCCTTGCCAACACAAGAGAGATCCTGGTGGACCTGGGTCTGGAGCCGTCCGAGGCTGACTGCATTGCTGTCCAGCACGTCTGCACCATCGTTTCCTTCCGCTCGGCCAATCTCTGTGCAGCGGCCCTGGCGGCCATCCTGACGCGCCTCCGAGAGAACAAGAAGCTGGCCCGGCTCCGGACCACGGTGGGCATGGATGGCACGCTCTACAAGATACACCCCCAGTGAGTGCTGCCGGCCAGCCCACACCCCTACAAACAAGCCTTGCCAGAGCTGAGTCCCAGCGTTGTCTCTGGACTATGCTGCTTATCTAGACAGCTGGAACCAACCACCTCTTTTTTTTGGTACCACAGATTGAATTCACGACCTCACACTCACACTTACACCGCTGAGCTAAATCCCCGGCCCCCAATTGTCTCTTAATAGTTGTGGAAGGCGCAACTCCAGAGCCTACTTTCATCTGGCTAGCTAGGGTCCTTTCGGGAATGACTCTTAAAGAAGTAGTCTGCTGAAGTCAGTCACCTAATCAGGATGGCCATCCATCCATGTGTCCATCTATCCACCTACCCATATATGCGTCCATCTGTCCATCTACTGTATGTGTCATCCATTCATTCAATGTCTGTCCATCTATCCACGCGTCTATCCATGTATCATCCATCCATGTATTGCCACAACTATCTATCCATCCAGTGTCTATTCATATATCCATGCATAAATTTGTATAATCATTCATCTGCCCATCTGTGTATCTCTCCATTCCCACATTATCCATCCATCCATCCATCCATCCATCTAACCATCCATTATTTATTGAATATGTGTATGTGTAAGACTGGAAAGTAAGACACAGCTATAGGTGGAGAAAAAGAGAGATGGCAGAGGTTGCTGAGTTCAAATGAAGGATCCTGGTAAGAAGTCACATGGAAAAGAGAATTTCTTGTAAAAAAAGAGTTAAAAGCCCCTTTGCCCAATGGAGGTGATACTAGAAATTAACTATATACACTCTAGAAAGAGCTGAGAAAGGAAATTCTTCTGGAAAGAGATGGCATGCAGCTAATCTTTCAACCTGCTCTGGTTGAAAGATTACCCAATCAGATAGGCACTTGCACTGCCCTACTGTCCTCGTCACCCTCATAACCTGCCTGGCCTCCCTACCAGCCAGCCATAAAAGAGTGAGCCCCGGCCTGGCAGGACCTTGCAGGCTGATTCCCCACCACATTGTGTCTGTTCCTATTGGCCAGATCTAGCCTTTATGACTGTTACATATTTTGCCTTCATCTCTACCTTCAGGTACCCAAAACGCCTCCACAAGGTGGTGAGGAAGCTAGTGCCGAACTGTGATGTCCGCTTTTTACTGTCAGAGAGTGGCAGCACCAAGGGGGCCGCCATGGTGACCGCAGTGGCCTCCCGCGTGCAGGCCCAGCGGAAGCACATCGATGAGGTGCTGGCTTTGTTTCAGCTGACCCGAGAGCAGCTTGTGGATGCGCAGGACAAGATGCGTGCTGAGCTCGAGTACGGGCTGAAGAAGAAGAGCCATGCGCTGGCCACAGTCAAGATGCTGCCCACCTATGTCTATGGCATGCCGGATGGCACAGGTGGGTCAGCACAGCCGGGTCCTGGAGGGCCCCCCCCCCCCGAGCTGCCGTCAAAACCCCTAATCCAGTGAGGTGGTCAGTTTTCAGATCCTTGGGTTCTCACCTATAAGGAAGGCGAGGGGCATATGTGTGTGGGTGAGAACATGAATGGACCCCCAGACCTTGTCCCTGAGCTGCCATCTAGGTGCTTGGACTTGTCTGGAATTGTTTTGTGCCTGTGATGAGGGATTCCTCTAGGACAGTGGTGGTGAACTGATGGCACGCATGCTGGAGCAGGCTGCTATGATTGAAAGCTGTAAAAGGTTTGCTGTCACTGCTGTGCAGACAGGACGGGGTGCCTTCTGAAGTCTCCTGTAGTCTGGGTGGCCTAGCCTGGGTTCACTTTTGGAGGTCCTTGAATACAGTTTCAAGTATGTCTTCTACCGATGCCCTGTGCCTGGTATATGGTGCCTTGGGGCTCCCCAGCAGGCTCTAAGTCAATGGAGTTTTGAGCTGGAAGCACCCTCAGAGACCCTTAAAACTCTGCAGGTGCAGCAAGATAGGGCCTCACCACTTCTGCTCAGCATGGAAAGCCCTCTCTCAGAACCCCGGGGCCCTTGCTTCCAGTCCAGGGCTCTTTTCACAGCACCTCACTGGTGGTAGTGCAGGTGGTACCTTGGCCTTTGCTATAGAGGAAGTAGAGCCAGGAAAAGGTCTGGCCTCAGTCAAGCTCAAGGTGCCAGCCCAGGGCCCAGATGCCCCTGTCGTCTGGGAGCCCAAGAGATCAGGCTCCAGGTCTGCTTGGGCCAGGGCATCTGCTGTTCCTCCTAGTGCCGCGACACAGGTTCCCCGCTCAGTGCGTGCTGGTGTGACGCACTCTTCACTTTCTCCTCCACAGAGAAAGGAAAATACCTTGCTCTGGATTTGGGGGGAACTAACTTCCGGGTCCTCCTGGTGAAGATCAGAAGTGGACGGAGGTCAGTGCGAATGTACAATAAGATCTTTGCCATCCCTCTGGAGATCATGCAGGGTACTGGCGAGGAGGTGAGTACCAGGCTGGGGTTTTGTGTCCCATGGGCGCCAGCCTGCGCCCCCACCAGCGCCCGCCTTGCATGACTGTCATTCTCTCTGCAGCTGTTCGATCACATTGTGCAGTGCATTGCTGACTTCCTGGATTACATGGGCCTTAAGGGGGCCCAGCTCCCTCTGGGCTTCACGTTCTCCTTTCCCTGCAGGCAGGCGAACATTGACAAGGTGAGACCCCCAGCCCAGACTCTTAACCATCCTAGGGACCTCCTTGCTCCACCAGGGGCATCTCATAGTTCCTCTGGGCCACTATTCTTTTATGCTGGTTTTTTTTTTTTTTTTTTTTTTTTTTTGGTGCCGGGGATCGAACTCACGACCTCGCATTTGCCAAGTAGGCAAACCCCCAGCCCTTTATGCTGTTTTTTGAGACAGGGTCTCCCTATGTAATTCAGGCTGGCCTTGAACTCACAGTGATCCTCCTGCTTCAGCCTCCTGAGTGCTGGGATTACGGATGGGAGCCACCATACTGGACTGGGCCACTATTCTTTTAAGGGTTACAGTTTTATGCAGCTGAAAGAACATAGTAGAACATTTTAGTCACTTAAGTTTTTGTATTTATTATACTCCATTTCTCATTATCTTTTGGACTGAAATTTACAGAATTTAGAATATTATTGTCCTTTGGTACCTGCAAGGGATTGGGTGCAAGACCCACCAGACAGGTGCCCAAATCCACCGACACTGCATTCTCTTTTATAAAACAGCATAAGAGTAGTGGTGAACCTATGGCACGTGTGTTATTGTGTTTTTCTTTCAGGATGAAAGATGTTAATGTATGAGTTGTTTTTCTAAACAAAAACCTCAATATTCAGTAATTGAAGTGTTGGTACTTTAAACTTTTTTTTTTTTTGGTGCTGGGATTTGAACTCACAACCTTGCATTTGCCATGCAGGTACTTACGCCACTGAGCTAAACCCTCAGCCCCCAAAGTGTTGGTACTTTGCAGTAAATAAGAGGGTTTTAGGTTGCAATTTGGCAGTTGGTCTCTTAAAGGTTTGTCATCACTGGTATAGATTTCTTGTAATATTTGTATAATGAAAGCACTGTAAATAGTTGTTACATTGCTTAGGGAAGAAAGACAAGAAGAAAGCTCTGCACATGTTTAGTATGGACAATTTTTTATGAGTATTTTTGATCCATAATTGGTTGACCCTGAGGATGTGGAACCTTCAGATACAGGGAGCTGACTGTGATATGCAAGTCTGTGTACTACCACTGTTCAAAGAGGAGAGAGAGAGAGAGAGAGAGAGAGAGATTTGTTGTAATGGAGAGATTTAAAAAGTTAGGGTGACCAGCGAAGGCTGATGATATCTCCTGTGTGATCCTGAGCAACTAGTGTAAAGAGGGAAAGTTAGATTGTGGGATTTTTGTTGTCTGACGAAAGAAAGCATACTGTGTATCATAAGAAATATATTTAAGTCATACTTGCATGTGCAAACACTGTATTGTCTTGCTAGCATAAGAAGCTGAAAGAGTAAATAAGATCCAAAAGTTACAATAGACATAGTAAAAGGGAAAGAAACTGCTTAAAGGGAAATTATATTGTTTGATCAATTTTACTTGCTTGTAGCTGGTAATCTGAGCAACTATTTTGAAGATAACAATGTGCAATATAACAACCATTGTTAAATTCCTATCACCTTAGATTGAAATCCTATGTTGCTGGTTTTTTGTTGTTGTCATTTTGCTTTTGTTGTTTTTTGTTTGCTTGCTTCTTGATTTTTCTGCTTTTTTTTCTATTTGAAAAAAAGAAATGTATTTCTTTCTTGATATTAGTATCTCAAAGAATCTGTCATATGGACACTTATTTAGTTGACATCAAAGAATATACTGATATTTTTATTAGATAATTCATAATAATTTATGACTATCATGAGGTCTTGCTTGGAACTGTTGTATAAAAACACTCAAAGTTAATTTCATGTATAATGAGTTAACGTTTTTTATTCAGAAACTAGGACTCAGCTAGGCCAGGTGTATAGATTTGTGGCAGACTCGGTTGACCTAGAGGTGGAGCTTAGAAAGTGAGGACTAGCCAGCGGGCTGCTTTCCAGATGACCCAGAGTCCCACTGGGTCCCGGAGGCCTTGCCTGGGGCTGGTAGTGTGTGTGTGTGGGGGGGGTGTTTTGTGGCTGCCATGGTGACAGTGGGCAGAGCTATCCGAGGCGTAGATTAAGGAAGACAGGGTGAAGCCTCTGTCATAGACTTGCCCTTCAGTAGTGGCTCAGGAGAAGATCCAGGTGTGCCCCCAGCAGAGAGGTCCAGTGTCCTGCCCACAACAGAGCTGGACAGGCACACAGGCTCTGGGGTCCCAGGCTGCCAGGGCTGCAGTCCTGACTGAATAACTGTTCTTACACAATAACCTAAAGCAGGCCATTGCCCTTGAAGGCTTATTAAAAGTACTCAACTTGCTAGGATCATGGTGAGGATTAGGTGAGTTAAGGTAGGTAAATCACACACACATCCATAGTGTTTGTTCTGGGTCAGACCCTGTTCTAAGTATTGCATGGACAGATGTTCCCTTAACTGCCAGATTGCCTGGATTTGAACCTTTGCTGCTCATTTAGTGGTTGAGCAAACTTGGGCAAGTGATTTAACCTCTCCATGCCTTAGTTTTCTCACTTGAGGATAAAAAGGATACTTATTTTACAGGTGTGTTTAGTAGATTTTAAAATTTCTGTGCAATTATACTTGTATTGTTCTCAGTGAAAGAAATGTAGCAGGTTCATAATAAGCAAGCTGTAAATATCTAAAAGATGCATTGCTGAGCAAGAAGAGCAAACTGCAGTAATTTACACACAGTATAAATGTATTTATTTAAAGCACATGTAGAGTGGTGTCTGCCTGTGACTCTAGCTACTTGAGAGGTTGAGGGAAGAAGACTACAAATTCGAGTCTAGCCTGAGTAATTTAATGAGACCTTGTCTCAAAATAAAGAATCGAAAGAGCTACGGGAATGACTCAGTAGAGCACCCCTGTGTGCAATCCCCAATACTGGGGAAAAATGACATGCAGACAGAGAAAAATGTCTGGAAGGGTTCCTGTGAGACCGATAATAGAATCCATCTCCCAGATTGGGGGATGGGGAGTTAAAGGGCAATGCATCCTTATTAGAAACGTTTTGGTTTTTTTACAAGACTAATGTATTCCTGTGCTCCTGTTACTGCTGCCATGAAAAATTAATGCACCGCAGCAGAGCTGTGTTGCTGTCCGCGGTCCTGAAGGGTGGATGGGCGCCGTGCAGAGCTGCGCTCACCCAGGGAATTGGGTTTCCAGACCCCTTCTCTCCCAGCAGTTCTGACAACTTTATGGGGACACAGTGGAGAGGGTGGGCAACTGGAAGCAAAGTCAGTAATGGTTAGGGAGAAAAAAGAGATTTAAAATACACACACACACACACACACACAGTTATATAATTGCAAAAAAAAAGTTTTGTACCAGGGATCAAACTCATGATCTTGTGCTAACTAAAAAAGCAGTTGAGCCACTGAGCTAAATCCCCAGCCCCTATAATTGCAATTTTTAAGAGAGAGGCTTTTTGGTCAGGGTGTCTCTAATCGTCTATATGTATGACCCAGGAAAGGAGCAAGGGAGCCCAGTTTCCAAGGGCTGCTGCCTGGGGGTCTCAAGGTGAGGGGGCATCTAACCACAGGGTTGGGGCTACTGTCAGATTTCCTAGCCACTTCTCCTGTCCCAAAGGCTCTCCTGGCCAGATACCTCTCTTCTGCCAGCTGCCCTCACCCCTGGCTCTGTAGGCTGGGAGCTGAGCTAGGCTAGCTCCTGCCTCAGGCTGACACAGTAACCCTGGCCTTCTTAAAAATCAAAATGCTTTCTATGTATTATAAAATAGTTAGAAAAACAAAAGTTAGAAATTAATTATAATTATATTAAATTATAAAAAGAAGACATTAAAAGACACTCACTAATAATCTTGCACATAGATACAACCACTGCCAACCCCTTTGGTGTATATATTATTCTAGACCTTTGCCCAGGTTCAATTGTAAACATAATTTTTAAAAGTAAAAGTAGAACAGTCCTCTACCTGTATTTATTTAATGAGCTTTCACTTAATCATGTATAATGAACACTGTCCTCTCACATCCAGTATTCTTACAACATGACTATTTTTATGGCTGTGTAACTTTTCTTCCCCTTTTCTTTCCATCCCTCCTTCTTTTCCCCTCTCCCTTCCCTTCCTTTCCCTTCCCTTCTTCTCACCTCTCCTCACTTTTCTCTTTTTCTTTTCTTTTCCTTTTTCTTTTTCTTTTTCTTCTCCAGTCCTGGGGATTGGACTCAGGGGTTTACCCATGCTAGGCAAGGGCCCTACCACTGAGATCCACTCCTAGTCCCATGCATCTTTTTTGTATTGATGTATAAGATGGGTTTCCTTGATATCACTAGAATGACAGAGTGCCTTCAGTTTTTCACTTTTATTTGTCATTTGTTTCTTGTCTTTTTTGAGACAAGATTTCACTATGCAGTTCAGGCTAAACTTGAACTCGCTTTGTAGCCTAGGCTGGCCTCAAACTCACAGTGATCCTCTTGCTTCAGCCTCCCAAGTGCTGGTATTACAGGTGTGTGCCACTATACCCAACTAATTTTTCACTTTGAAACAATGCTTTGATAAATATTTTGTAGCTTAACCTTTGATCTCATCTCAGTCTGTCCTAAGTTAATTAGGAATTGGATCCCTCTGAACTCAGACTTTAATTCTGTGCATCATGGCGGGGGATAAGCTGACCCTTGAAGAATGTGAGTTGCTGCAGTGATTCCACTCCATGGTGAATGTGGCCTGGGTTTTATGCTCTGTGACACCTCTGAGCCATGTTTAAGCTGCAGAGGCAGACGACAGTCAAAAGCAGCTGCACACACTTGACCAGCCATCAGATTCAGTGCCTTGTGTCTACTAGATGCCGAAGTTGTGTGGTGTCCTCATGAACTCTTGTTTAGATGAACTTTCCCTTTTTTCTTTCAGGGAACACTCATAGAGTGGACCAAAGGCTTTAAGGCCACTGACTGTGAAGGGGAGGACGTGGTGGACATGCTCAGGGAAGCCATCAAGAGGAGAAATGTAGGACTTGGTATTGAGGCTCATGTCTGACCTTGCCCCCTGGTCCTACACCCCTCTGCTCTGCCATCCCATCTACACCGAGCCTGTATCGGCCTCTGCTTGCCTTGGACCAATGGGCACCTCACACATTCTGTTTCCAGTAAAGCTGTTTCCTTTGCAGGAGTTTGACCTGGACATAGTTGCGGTTGTGAATGACACAGTGGGGACCATGATGACCTGTGCTCATGAAGATCCTAATTGTGAGATTGGCCTGATTGCGGGTAAGTGGTCAGGCAGACACCACTGGTCTAATCCCATCAGATACTCGAGAATGTCCTGTTGAACACAGTGAGGTGTGTGTGTGTGTGTGTTCACTGTTCCATTATGCAGAGACTCTGTTCAAGGCAGGTTGAAACAAATTAAGATTGAGCTTCCAGGCTGCCTAATGTCCAAGCTTTCACTTCATTTCTTGCTCCATCAAGGGTTCTAAACAAAAGCATCCTTTTCACTGGGGGAAGAGAATAGAAGAAGGAGCTGGGCATGGTGCCTGGAATCCCAGCACTTTGGGAGACCATAGCAGGAGGATCAAGAGTTACAGCCCAGCCTGTAACTTAGTAAGACCCTGTCTCAAAATAAAAGATGAAAAGGAGGTGGCATTACACCTCAGTGTGAAGGTCCTGGGTACAATGCCCAGTACTGAGGAGAAATAAAAAAGAAGAGAAAGGAGTGGGTTGAGATGCTACAGGCATTTTAGGGGACTTCAGAAGTTGTCTGGCAGTGATGACTTTTCCCAAGAGATAGTGGGATGGGTGGGTTTTGACCAGGTGAAGATGAGGACAGAGGGCATTGCAGGTGAAAGGCACAGAGGAGGCCAGAGTCTGGGGAAGTTGTTTGGTGGACTTATCTGGTGGATGGAGAAAGGAGATGCAGGTCTACTGCATTAGCTTCACCTTACTTGAGCTCTTACCTGCTTTGTGAGCTCAGACAGGTTGCTTATCCTGTCTGACTGGGTTCCTCATCTGTGCAAGAGTTGGCAAGATGCAGGAGACCTCAGAGGTGCCTACGTCACTGATAGTCCTGGACTGCTACACTGAGAACAGTTCTGAGGCCAGGTCATGGGCAGGAGAGAGGAGAGCAGCTCACAGATGCCGCATGTTGGTTTATTCGAGGCCAGATGATTCCTCCTGGTCCCTCGTAGTCCTCCCTGACTGCTAGTTCTCTGGTTCTAGAAGCTTTGAGTGCTTGTGGTTTAACGATGGTGATGTTTGTGATGAAGAAGATGACAAGTACTTTACTGACTACTCAGCGTGTGGAGAAAACTGCCTACTGTCTCATTTCTTTCTCTATAACAAATTCATAAGGTGGACATTACTTCCCTTTTATGCAGTGCTAGAAATAAAACTCAAGGAATACTGAGCTACATCCCCAGCCTTTTTCATTTTTAGAGACAGGATCTCATTGGGTTGCTTAGCCTGATTCTGAACTTGTGATCCTACTGCCTCAGCCTCCCAAGCAGTTGGGGTTCAGGTGTGTGTCACAGCACCCAGCAACGTTTTCCTTTTGTGAATGGAAACTGAGCCTCTGAAAGATGAGGTTCCTGCCCAAGGTCCTCTAGCTATGAGCACAGAGCTGCAATTGCACCCAGCTGTACGTGACAGCAAGCCTGGACTCCCATTCACTGCACTCTGCTTCCTCTCTGCGAGCCA
Organism: Dolichotis patagonum; assembly: GCA_004027295.1. Classification (NCBI taxonomy): domain Eukaryota; kingdom Metazoa; phylum Chordata; class Mammalia; order Rodentia; family Caviidae; genus Dolichotis; species Dolichotis patagonum. Next base: position 11,709 of record PVJX010024906.1, on the reverse strand, counting down.
GTGGTGTCTGTGAGGACTAAAGTGGCATCACATCCCCTCTAGGGACGGGAAGCAACATGTGCTACATGGAGGAGATGAGGAACATTGAGTTGGTGGAAGGGGATGAAGGGAAGATGTGCATCAACACCGAGTGGGGAGGGTTCGGAGACAACGGCTGCATAGATGACATCCGGACCCAGTACGACATGGAGGTGGATGAGGGATCCTTGAATCCTGGCAAGCAGAGGTGAGTAGGGTGGGCACGAACATCTGTGCAAGCTGTGCAGTGAGCAACTTCTCCAGACCCAAGCGAAGGGACCGTTTTCCTATCACCGACAGGATAGCTGTGCATATTTATGCGTCAGATGGCAGTGAAGTGCCTCACTGGAGCGAAAGAAAAATATGACGTTTCCGCCAGGTAGAAGGAAGAGGCCCTTGATGTAATTGCCATAAAGACTGCGATGACTAGAAGTGAGGCTGTTGGGATGTGTTTGTGAGGAGCTGGGTATCACAGAGCCAGGGCATGGTGACTTGGCAAGGTCTAAGGAGTGATGGTGGCTGCTAGGACAGGTGGAGGTTCCCATTCTCCACCACCATGTCACATCTGACCATGTGACACGATGCCTTGTGAGGCTCATCCCGATGACTAACGATACTGAAAATAATGAATGGCTTGAAGCAAATGCGATTAGATTTTCGCCTGCATTCCGCTAGGGTGGCAGGTATAGCTGGCGTGCTCTGCCTTGGCTGTGGAGCTGGGCCCACACTCTGCAACAGGGGTGAGAAAACTTTCTATGTAGGGGGATACATAGTACATCTGAGGTCTTGTGGGTCATATGATCTATCACAACTAAGTGCAGCATCTTACCATAAAATAAGGGATATGCAGATTTATTTTGAGTGTGCAAGTTGAGAGGTTGCACAGAGAGGAAATGGGACAGAAGCTTGGCCACTGTGGAGAGACAGGCCTGGGTGAGGTGGTCCCTGGGCTCCCTTAGTATTTGCTGTTGGAATGCAGGGGAAGCGGTGGCAAGCCCAGTGAGCCAGGAATTGTTCCCAAAAGGAAGGGGCAAGTTCCTCCTGATACGGTTTGGGGTCTGTATCTGCTGGGGGCACACATTTTTAGACTGAGAGTTGAAGGCAGCAGCAGACTTGAGATGGGATTGCAGTCACTGTTATTCTTCTGTCCTGGTGTCCAGGTCTTTGGCCTGCCAAAGACCAAAGACCAGAGAGGCTCTGGATGGTTTAGAGAACACAAGTCCAGCACCTAGAGCTTGGATGCACTCCTGTTTCTGTTTCCCTCTGCGGACAGCGGGAGTTCAGCTCTATGCCTTTGTGAGAGATGAGAGGGGAGTCATTAGGTTCCTCAGTGCCCTGCCACTTAGGAAGCCCCTTCTATCTGGAAGTCAGACCTTATGGAGCTCACAGCATGGTGGAAAGGGGAAAAAGAAAGAACAGGTTTTGAGCATGTTGAAGTGTGCTGGTAATTTAAACATTATTTCATGGAGCCAGAAACAAAGCTAAGGGAAATCTCTAGTAGAACAGATTTGCAACACAAAGCCAGGGAGAATTGGCTCTGGGGCCAAGCATGAACTAGATTGACTTCTGCTTAGTGCCTCCAAGACGCCTGCCTCCTGCAAGTCCCGTGGGGTCCCGTCTTTTTCCACACTGCGTTGCGGTGCTTGCTCTCATCATGCTGTGGGGAGCGGGGGCCTGGCTTCCTCACATCCTACTGTCTCCCACATGGTGTTGCTCTGGGTGTTGCTGGGTGACAAGGCCCACCCCAAGCCCCGGACTGTGGATGCCTGTGGCATGACTTCCACATGCAGCCCAGGGCGCTTTCAGAAACTGCCTGCCAGAGCTGATTTTGCTGCCTTCACCACCGACCCTATTGCTGTCCCCCAAACAGATATGAGAAGATGACCAGCGGCATGTACCTGGGGGAGATTGTGCGGCAGATCCTCATCGACTTGACCAAGCATGGTCTCCTCTTCCGAGGGCAGATTTCAGAGCGTCTCAGGACCAGGGGCATCTTTGAAACCAAGTTCCTGTCCCAGATTGAAAGGTGATGTGTGACCAAGCTTAACCACTTGGTATAGATGCTATAATTGGAATATGTGCTCACCATGCAGGGGTGGGGAGATTTGATAAAATACAATCAGAAAGACCCCGAGGGGGAGAGGGTGGATTCCTGCTCTGCTCTGTCCATCCAGCTGCATCACGTCACAGTCCAGAGCCAGTGACACAGTTGAGAGTCCAGCAGACTACCTGCACGGTCTCAGTGCTCTTAGCAGATATGATACGTCCTCCACCAACATTCTGATAGGTATATAGAGAGCTAGGTTTAGACCAAAAAGTATTCTTTTCTTCCTGAGAAATGATATATCTGTAATATGAAAGAAAAGTTGGGAAAAAAATCATCCATGTGCTTATCACTAAGTACAAATATTTAAATTTTTCCGTATTATGTTCCTTTTTAGTTCTTGAATATGTGCAAACTTTTTTTTACAATTGCAATCATATTACATATATGGCTCATCTATTATTTAGTCAGTGTTTGTTTATGGAGACTTTCATTTAGATTTTTTATTTTACTTTCTTTTTGTTTGTTTTTGAGACAGGGTCTCACTATGTAGCCCAGGCTGGCCTCAAACTCACGATGTTCCTCTTGCCTCAGTCTCCCAAGTACTGGGATTACAGGTGTGCGCCACCAGGCCTGACTTCCTGCTTTTATTTTACTTCTTTGGGAAAAGTTTTAAACATATATAAAAATAGAGGGTAGATTAAATGCACTCAATGTCTCTGTTACCATGTTCAACAAAAGTAATCAACTGACGGCCAAACTGGGTTCATCTGTGTGCTCTTCCTGTCCCCATCTCTGGCTACAAACTCCACATTTTATATCACTTTATATATAAATAGTTCAAAATGCATTTCAAATGTTTGAGTTCTTCAAAAAAGCATAACCACTCCCAGTTGTGGTACTATGAGCCTGTAATCCCAGCACTTGGGAGGTTTGGGCAAGAGAATCCTAACTTCAAGGCCAGCCTGGGCTATGTAGCAAGTCTGTCTGTCATTCTCTTTCTCTCAAAAAACAAAAAAGCCTGAAATACTAGTAATAGACTTTAATATCAAAATATCTTATTAGTGTTCATATTTCCTGAATTGCCAAGAAATACTAATTTGTGCAGTTGATTTGTTTATATCAGTATCTAAAGATCTGTACATTGCATTTAGTCAGTTTCTAAAATTTATTTTAATCTTTAAATTTCTTCTCTCTTTTTGCCTTGAAACATTTGTTGAAGAAACATCTTATCCTATGAGTTACCATAGTCTAGATTTTGCTGATTGCAGAAGGTGACATTTTCTTGTCTCTTACATTTTCTGGAAAACCTATGCTGAGATCCAGAAGCTTGGTTTGATTCAAGGCTGAATTTTGGAGAAGCATGCTCTGTAGGAGAACTGAATTGTCTGACTACCTGTGTCTCATCTCTGATGCTTCCAGTCATTGAGCAAGTCCATCATTTCACTAGAGATTGTGAAATGGTAATAATCTAATGTCATCATTCCCACATTCATTAACTGGAATACTTCTAAAAAGAACTTTCCTTTGTCAGCTCTTTGGTATAATTATCATTTTGATGCCTGCATAATGCTACATTGTGTTACTATACTATAATTTCCTAAACTTTTCCTTTTGTATAGAATGTCTAGCTTGTAATTTATGAGTTTCTGCTATTGGAATAGCACTATAATTATTCTTAGGAAGAGAAAATTTTGTTAAAAGGAGCATTTCCTTGTTAATGTGCTATATTTTAGAAAAGTAGTTCGAATTTCTACCACCACTACCAGTACATACTCATGCATTGCTTTTACTGGTTTGCTACTAGCACTGTGTGTTATCAGGGGCCTGCCTGTGGTGAATTTCTCTCATTCATTGAATTCTCTTGGCCTTTCTGGTCAGATAGCTACAAGTTAAAAATCCCTTTGCAGAGGAGAAAAAAGAGACTATTTTATAAAGTGGGCTCTGACCAAGGGCCATCAGATGGCTCTGCAGAGGACTCCTGCAGTCCAGGGAGGTTGTGACAGAACTATGCAGTTATTTTGTTTTTGAAGTGTTTATTAATAGGTTTTCTGTCTTCTTCTGACTGATCTTCAACTTGTTAGTTCTGAGCAAACAGGTTAAAAGTCATCATCTTTCTATCATGATCAGAAGGACCCCTCACAGCAGAAGATAAACAGATTAACTTACATTTGCCTGCTTTTTTCTTATCTCAAAATGAGAACAAATGCTCCTGGGTGAATGCAAAGTGACCACACATGTTTGCCTCCAGAAATATTTGTTTCTGCTGCACATAGGTGTTCGCTTTGGTTGCTTTGATTTCTGCAGTTTTTTTCTCCTTAGACTTTCCTGGAATAAAAACAAAATCATATCTGTCTAGTGCCGATTGGAAAATGATGGGTGCTTCGTTGACTGTCACCCATTTCAAGTCTGTTGTTGACAAGTGAGTCCTGGGTTTGCCGTCTCAGAGACTGACTTTAAACTTCCTTTCTGTCTCTTAACCTATTTGTGCTGTGTGACCTAGGTGGGTTGCTTTAACTCTCTGAACCTTAGTTTACTTCTTTATAAAAGAAATACTTTCTCTATGTTTAACCCCCAGGATTCCTCTGGGGACGGGGGAAGGAATGTACATGAAAGAACTCCATAAACTCTGGAAGACGAGATCCTTGGGACAATAAATTGCAGGATTTCTTTTTGTTCACTCTTAAAAATACTTTTTTTCCCTATATAAATGTTACTCATTCATTTTAAAAAGATAAACAAAAGAATAAACTGAGAATTGTCTGTAATCCTAACCAATATCTGAACAGTATCCCTACCAATCCTACCAATATTCCTTCTGTTCTTTTTTCCTATGTGAGAACAAACATTAAAATAAACCCAAAACCAAGACTGAACAGCACATACCATTGTATAATCTATTTCTTTTTTATGTGCTGGGACTATTTACTATTTCTCTCAGGAAAATTCTTTGAAGGTCTCCAGAGAATCCCACAGTCTTGGCTATCCCACCACTCACTCGCTCTGCTTCCTGTCTTGCCACCCAGAGCTTTCTCCATCATCTTTCCATCATCTTCTCTCTGTATCACTGAGTAAGTCATGGGCTAACCTCACTCTTAAGCCAGGGCTCCATGTCAATGTCACCAGCTGTCACTGGTTCACTGGAAGAGAGTCAAGGTCTAGACTGGAAGCCAGCCTGTGCCTGTGATGGGAGTTTCTCTGCATGTGTTTCTTGTCCTTTGGCTTCCTTTCTTCAAGGTGCTGATATGTACTGCATACTCATTTATTTACCTGCTCATTGAATATACTCAACCCTCTGCTGGATACTGCTGAGAACATAGTGTTATCATCAAAGAGCAGAAAGTCTAGTTGGGAAGAAAAAGCAGAGAATCAGAAAAAGTTAAATAGAAGAAAGCTAGTCTCCAGCTGAATAGGGGCAGAGTACCTACTGGGAGCTGGCAGATGCAAGAGTTGGTGTGAAGAAGGTATGTGTTTGAAGCCAACTTGTCTACTGTCTGACTGGGCAAATATCCCTCCTAGTCCTTTTCTGAAGCAAATGCACCTGAAATGTGGGTTGCTAACTCTGCTGCTAGCTCCCAGTGAGGTGCTGATCTGAGCACAGCTAACAGAAGAGGTGCTGGCACTTGCTTTTAAAGATGGTAGACATTCCTGGGTGGTGGGCCTTGAGTCTTCGCTTCTCAGGCATTCTGCTCCCAACTTGGTTGTTGCCTGGGTCACATTCTCCTCCCTCCTGCCAGGACCTATTGAGATGAACAGCTTCCGGGTCACGCTGAGTGGGTTCCAGGGCTCCAGAAATCCCTTGCTAACATCCTTCTCTGCTCACCCACAGTGACCGATTGGCCCTCCTCCAGGTCAGGAGGATCCTGCAGCAGCTGGGCCTGGATAGCACATGTGAGGATAGCATCGTGGTGAAGGAGGTGTGTGGAGCTGTGTCCCGGAGGGCCGCCCAGCTCTGTGGTGCAGGCCTAGCTGCCATCGTGGAAAAAAGGAGACAAGACCAGGGACTTGAGCACCTGAAGATTACCGTGGGTGTGGATGGCACCCTGTACAAGCTGCACCCTCAGTGAGTGCCCAGAGGCATGGGGTGGGCTGGGGTTATGCTGGCAGTTGGCTTGCATTGGCACAGCCTTCTCAGCTGCAGAATGGGAAGATTCACCCTGTCTTTTTCTGGGAAGGGAGTGCTGCATGTGGTGAGCTCACCTGTTGGGTTGGAGACAAAGGTAATCCTCAGTATCCTTTCTTCCTGGTGGCATTGGGTGGGAATATGAGCCAGCCTCTCTCAGTTCCAGGCTCCTCATCTGTGCAAGGCCAGCAGCAATGACCGTGCATCTTAGGGTAAAATGCATGCAGATTAAATGAGGTGATACATGTCAAGTGCTTCACATAGTGTCCAGAAGTGTACGTTGTCATTATTATGGCCCCACTGACCTTGCAGGGTAGTGATGAAAACCAGTTATTTTGTGTGAAGTCAGGCATTTGTCAGGCATGAGCCCATCATAGCATAACTATAGTTCAGAGTCAATGGATACAAGAATTAAGAGCTCTGCTGGACTATGTAGCTTTGAATCCTGGCCCTACCATGTGGAAGTGAAGAGTCTGAGGGCCAGTTTCTTAACCTCTTTGTACCTCAGTTCTTATCCTGAAGAATGGGGACAAAAGACCTACCTACTTCATAGGTAGTTGTGAGGACTGAGTTAAGGAACTTCAATAATGAAAACGATGACTTTAATTCATTGTTTCATAATTTATTTTGGTGGAAAGAAAATATAATAACAAGTTTATGTTATCTCAGTCATGCTGAAGAGTATTCATGAAGACAGTATTACTGTTGCGATCCTCAACAGCATATTGCCTTCTGGGACTGCCAATGGCTGATGTCTTCTCTTGGTTTTCCTCTTGGATTATACATTTTTGGTCTGGTTCTTACAAGACTCTTCCTTTGGCCAAGACGTATAAAAGATAGAAACTGCATGTTTGTTTTAATAGGTGCAGACAAACAACTCAATAAAATTCAACATCATTTTGTGATAAAAGCACTCAATAAGTGAAGAATAAGGGAATTTCCTTAATCTGGTAAAAAGCATCTATGAAACTCCACAGCTAACACTGTACTTATTGGTGGAATAGTGTCTTCTCTCTTTAAGATCAGGAACAATACAAGGATGTCAATCTCCTCATTGCTACCCAATCTTACACTGCCTGTAAGCACATGGTTTGTATCTCTCAGACAAGTCGATCCAAATTTGAGACTTTTAGGAATCATTTGAAAAATATGTGACCCTTGGGCTGGGGATATAGCTCAGTGGCATAAGTGCTTACCTGACAAGCACAAGGTCCTGAGTTCAATTCCCAGTACCAAAAACAAATAAACAAACAAAATGTGACCTTTGAGGGGAAAATCAAGAGCAAATCTATCCATGGCAGGTAGACAAGAAAAAAAAATTTAAAGTACATTATATTGGAAAGGCAAAAGTAAAACTGTCTATTTGGCGATGACATGATTTCATATATAAAATATGCTAAGAAATATACACACAACTATTAGAGCTAATAAACAAATTCAGCAAAGTTTAGGGTACAAAATAATCATACAAAGTCACTTGTATTTCTAAGTATTTTTGTAATGGACAGCCCCAAAATGAAATAAAAAAAAAGCAGTTCCATTTACAATTGCACCAAAAAAGCAAAATACTTCAGAATATACTTAACAAAAGAAGTATGAGCTCTAAAAACTACAAAGCATTATTGAAAGAAAATAAAGAAGTAATAAGTGAAAAGACATCCCATGTTCATGGACTGGAAGACAATACTGTGTTGTTTAGATAGCAATACTCCTTAACTGATCTACAGATTCAACATAAGTTATCAAAATTCCAGCTAATTTCTTTACAGAAATTGTCAAGCTGTTCCTAACATTCATATTTTAAATATAAAGACCCTACAGTAGTCAAAATAATCTTGAAGAATAATAGAGTTTTTGAGCTTATATTTCCTGATTTTAAAATTGTTATAAAAACTTACAATTATCAAGACAGTGTGATACTGGCATAAAGACAGATACATGAATCACCAGAATATAATTGAGAGTCCAGAAACAAACTGTAGCCTGGCATGGTGGTGCATGCCTATAATCCTAGCACTTGGGAGGCTGAGGCAAGAGGATTGTTGCAAGTTTGAGACCAGCCTCAGCTATAAAGTAAGCCCAAGGTCAGCCTGAATTGCATAGTAAGACCTGGCTCAAAAAAGAAAGAAAATAAAAAAGAAAACGAAATAGAGAAATAAACTGTTACATATGTGGCCAATTGATTTTTTAAATTTTTGTATTTTGAAAATTTTTGGTCAGGCCAGGGGTTTAGCTCAGTGGCGTAAGTGCCTGCTTGGCAAACTCGAGGTTGTGAATTTGATCCCTGCCACCAAAAGAGATAAACAAATAAACATAAAGATAAACATAAACATAAAAATTTTTGGTCAATTAATGTTTAACAAGACGCTAAGACCATTCAACAGGGAGAATAATTGTTTTAACAAATGGCCCAGAAAAAAGGGATAACTAGAAACAAACAAACAAACAAACAAACAGTTGAACTCCTACCTCACACCATGTACAACAAGTAACTCAAAAGAGACAAAGACCAAAGCGTAAAAGTAGAGGAAAACAGGTGTAAATCCTTGTGACCTTGGGCAAGGCAATTATTTCTTAATTCTGACATAAGAAACCAGAAGCACAAAAGAAGAAAAGTACTGTTGTTATCAGAACATCCCTGATGGTGGGGCCAGCTGGAAGACAGGGAATCCGTGCTCTGCACTCCTCCATTACATCCAGGACTTCGGGGCTGGCTGGAAAACGGTGAGTTCGTGCTCGAGACCTCCTCCACTTCTACCCCCCACCCCATGGTGAGGCTGGCTGGAGGAATGTAAGACTGACAGGTACCCCAAGACCCAGGATGGCAGCCCAGCACACAGACACACACACACCTTTAGGGGCCAGGAAGTATCTGAAGCAGCGGTGAGGAGTCAGCAGTTGGACTATGGAGAACTCCACTGACAGAAGACCAGTCCCATCCCACATCCAGGGGTCAAGGTCGGCTCCATACCTAGCACATCTCTGGATGTAACATGGACATTATCACAGAACTGTAAACACCAGGAGAAGGTAGGTTCCTGGGATAGCTATAAAGAACCAACTGCACCTGAAGGACATCTCCTTTCCTCCTGGAGAGAGGCTTCAGTGCTAGTGGTAGAGCTATACATCATGGGAAGCAGGTGGGCATCAACATAGAAGAGAAAAGAAAACAGAGAGGGTGGAGAATGGCAAGACAACAGAGGCAGGGTATAGTCCCAAACCTCCAGCCCACCCAGGACGAGCCTGAAACTCATTGAGATGGGTAAAGTTGGAAATTTCTGAAATGGTAACAACAGAAGTAGAAAAAAAAAAAAAACAGGTGGAAAAAGGCTACAGAGAACATGATCTCTCAAGTACAAAAAGAAATGATGCTAAAAATAAAAAATATTAGAGAAGACACAAATAAAAGAACAGATGAACTTAGAAAACGATGGGAACAAAAAGTGCCCAACATAGGAGAAAAATAGAATCCATGAAACAGATCCAAATAGAGATCCAGGAGATTAAAACCTCCACTGAAAGTATGTGCAACAGATTGAACAAAGGAAAGGATAGAATTTCAAGTCCTGAAGACAGAACTGCAGCTAGTGATCATGAAAAGAAAGATATCTTAGTGATAGCAAGAGGCCATGAGAAGTCAATCCAGCAGCTACAAGACAAAGCAAAGAAGGATAACACAAGATTGGCTGGGATCAGTGAGAAAGCTGCAGACAGCACAAATGCCACAACAATCATAAATATATATGCACCTAAGACAGAAGCACTCAACTCTATGACAGTTATTGGTAGACATGGAAAACCAAATAAGCAGTAACATAATTGTAATGGGAGGCCTCAGTACCATTGTCACAGAGAGACAGATCAACTAGACAGAGAGTCAGCAAAGAAATATCAGAGCTGGGCCAGGAATTTAGCTCAGTGGCCTAAGTGCCTGCCTGGCAAATGCGAGGTCATGAGTTCAATCGTTGGTACAAAAAAAAAAAAAAAATCAGAGCTGAACCAAACCTGTGCACAAGTGGACTTAATAGGGAGAAGCCACAGCTTGAGACCCCGCTCTCACTGGGGGACACATCAGTGAACCACTGCCCTGTGCCTTTCCACCACTGCAGGAACCGCAGATCAGAGGAACCCATGTGCCTAGTCCAGTGCACTACACTGAGGGACTGGGAGTCAGTCCCAGGCTGCAGCCATGAGCTGATTTGGAGAAACATGGGAAAATGTCAAGACAAAGGAACAAAATACAGTGTCAGACCTCCAGCTCACACAGAACAAGTTCAGGAGACACAGACATAGTAGAAATTAGAGATCACACACCTGAAATTTCTGAAAAGATAACAACTGAAGTAAAGAAGTAACTTAGTTCTTGTATCGTTTGGTTAATTTAAATGCCTATGTCTGATGGTCTGGACCGCTATTTTGAAGATAACAAGAGGCATTATGGTAGCCATCGTTAATTTCCTATTATCTTGTTTTGAAGTCCTATATAGTTTTCATTCATTTGGTGTTATTCTGGCTTTTGTTTGTTTGTTTGTTTTTTGAGATAGTTAGAGGCTGGTCTCAAACTCTCAATGATCCTCCTGCCTCAGCCTGCTGAGTGCTGGGATTACAGGCATATGCTACCACACCCAGCTTTGTTTTGTTTTGTTTTGTTTGATTTTATTATGTCTGATGGTATGGGTAGCTATTTTTAAGATAACAAGATATATTATGGTAGCCATTATTGATTTCCTATTATCTTGTTTTGAAACCCTGTATCACTTTCATTATATTAATTGGCTTTATTCAGTTTTATTTTGTTTGGTTTTATTTTCTTTAAAATTAATTAATTTTTAAAAAAACTTTATACTTCAAAGGATATCATAAAAATAAACAATCCTGAGGGTGAGGCAGGAGGGTCTCCACAATTTCAAGGCCAACCTGGACTATATAGCAAGACCCTGTCTCAAAAAAACAAAGAGCAAACAATAACAACAAAAAAATAAACTATCCACAAAATGAGAGAAAATATATGTGAATGATGTAGCTGATGAGAAATGTATCTAAACTGGGAATATAGCTCAGTGGCGCAGCACCTGCCTGACAAGTGGGAAGTCATGAGTTCAATTCCTGGTACAAAAAAAAGAGAGAGAGAGGCATATCTAAACTGTATAAGCAACAGGTACAGCTCAACATAAAAAGACAAGTTACCAATTAGCAAATGGACAAAGGATATACACAATGATTTCTATAAAGAAAATAAATAAATGGTGAAAACGCTCATGAAAAGGTACTCAATACCAAAGTCCCTACAAATGGAGATTGAAGCCATATATCTTTCCACCCCCTAGAATGACTATAATGAGACAGCCAGACAGTAACAAGTTTGGATCAAGACGTGATAGAATGGGAGCCCTCTCATGCTGCTAGTGGGAATGCAAAATGGTACGACCACTTTGGAAAACAATTTGGCAATTCCTGAAAAAGATAACCTATTCATATATATTAATTAATTAAGATATCACCCAGAAATTCCATTCCTAGGTGT
>PVJX010024905.1:0-27528 GCA_004027295.1 Dolichotis patagonum | reverse complement strand
TGTTGAAGATGTCACTAAGAATTAACAATAGAAATTATGGGAAAGGATAATTTAAATCACATACAATAATATCCAATAATCAGAGCATATTTCAAAAAGAATGAAGTTACTTATTCAGAGAATGAACTCATTTAATGTATTTAATGAGTGGGAATTTAATGAGTGCTTAAGAAAACCTTTCATAAAGGTGTAGCACAAACGGCATCTAAAGTCATTTTTGTATTTTAAATTTTATTATTATTATTATGGGTATATCATGCATTCCACTATTATCATATTTTAGTTTAGTGTACTTCCCTACTGAAATCTTGGTTTTGTCAGGTTTTATAACTGCAAAATGTTTTTTGCATTATGGGTCAGATAATTTGCTTTTCACTTTTCCCATATATTATAAAATGTTTAAAAGCATTATTCACCAATGATACTATATGAATACATTCTTTAAAATATTAAGTTTTAATGGTATCTTAAAAATTTCTAGTGTAATAATAGACGCAATGGTCTTAATTTTGCTCCAGTACCTTTGGTCAATGTTTATTTGGTCAATGTGGGTTATAAGATTGTCAGATAAAATAATGGACATCAAATCATAGTTTCAGATACTGAATATAAAGTATGAATTTGTTCCAGTACTGAAACAACCTAAAATATGAGATATAGAATATTAAAAACATACTGTTATTATGAAATTATTTGATATTGATTAGAAATTCATATTTAACTTGGCATCTTAATTTGTAATTACCAGATCTGAAAACTTATGTGTTCAAAACCTAGTATATGCCTGTTAATCCAAATCTTGAACTCGAGTCTTTACACTATCTAGTTCATGAGTAACATAAAGCATGATTCACACACAATTACAAATCTATAGCAAGTTAAAATAACATATCATATCATATCATATCTAATACATGTAACAGAATCATTATTTTGAATATGAACAAATACATAGGTTTTTTGACACACACTAATTGTACAGACTTATTGGCTGCCATGTGGTATTTTGATATCCATTGTATAACCTTCAAATTTGGTGTAGCAGATAGCTTTTCCCCGTTGCAGAAACAAAATATCTAATGTCCAAAACTGAAAGGAAAACAAGTTTATTTTATCTTATAGTTTCAGAGGTTTCAGTCCATGGTAAGCTATTTCCCAGGTAGAAACATTACGACAGAAAGGCATGTCAGAGGAAAGCTATTCAGTTTACTCTAGACAGTGTACAGAAAAAAAAGGCAAGGATGAGCCAAAAGCCAGAGAGAGACAGACAGACAGACAGACAGACAGACAAGAGTGACAGAGAGAGAAAGAGATTCACCCTCCAAAGGCGTACACTAAATGTACACCTCCTCCAAAGGGGCCCTACCTTCTAATCGCACATTCAGCTGTGAATTCAACAATGGACGGGGCGGCTGAGGATGACATCTTGATCCAATCACTGTCCACAAGCTGCTGCTTTAATGATGAGACTTTCAGGTGCCATTTCAGATCTAAACCAGAATATCAGGATAGGTAAATCTGGTCCCTAAATATTTATCATTTCTTTTTGATGAAAACTTTTAAAATAATTTTTCTTGCTTGGGGAAAATGTAGATTATTATCATTACCTGTATTTCCCTTACTCTGAAATGGAATGTTCTAAGTGGAAAATCAATTTTCTATTTTGTTGTATTCTCAAAGATTGAAAGAAATATTTAAGGTACAACATTTAAAGTGAACCTGACATGGACCGGGGATTTAGCTCAATGGCATAAGCACCTAAGTTTGATGGCCAGTACCAAAAAAAAAAAAAAAAAGAACTTGACAGAGTCTCACATTTGCAGGTTCAGACCTGCCTTCAGTAAGGCCTGCACTTGGACTGAGTCTTTTCCTGATCTCTGTTCTTGTTCCTTCTGTTATGCAAAGCAGATACTCATACCACATTCTCTGGAAGTCTTTATTATAAACTTTCCCAAATGTGGCCGTAACTACTGCTTCTTTGCCCATTTTCTCTGCCTACTATTACTGTATTTGCATTGTTTCTAAAATGAGGGGCAACTTACCACAGTGGAAACTTACTCAATAACTTATTTTAATACAGAGATTTTAAATATTTATAAGTAACACATTTTATTTTGTTGAATTCAAATTTTGAAATACAGAATTTTTTTAAGCACTGTTTCCTCAGCCTATTTAAAATCAGCACAAAATATGAGCTAGTTCAGTTTGAATAATTTTTAATTCTGCAATATTTCTTGGAAATAATTGCCCTAATTACTTTTATTTATTGAGAAGTTATTTATATTACTTTGGTTGTAGATATCATTTCAAGTAGCTTATAGCACATACTATTAATACTCTATATCAAAGTGTGCACTGAAAATGTATTACTAGCATTTTAACCTTATATAATTTATGTAAATATTTATCAATGAAATATATTTTAAGCAACAATTAGTAACCATTTTTTTATAGTACCCAGAGTCTTTACACTGAAGATCCTAGTCCTTTTTTACTTTTAATTTTTCAGTTAAGTTCTCAATTAGTCACTGAGTTTCAGAAGTTATGCTCAAACCTGAGATCCTCATGCCTAAGCCTCCAAGTATGCAAAGATTATAGGCATTCACTACCACATTCTGCCAATTAATTTATTTTTAAATAAATTAAAACTATTAAGTTTTTCATTATTGTGAAGATCATTGTTGTGATGTGAAAAATTTTAATATATGTTTTGGAAGCTTCTTATGGATATTGAACTGTTATTATTCTTCAAGTATTTTTATTGACCAACAGGGCACCTAGAATCTTGAGGAATTTACATTACTGAAAATGAAAATTAGTTGAATCAAAATTTGTTGTTGTTAGTGCATTAGAACTTACAAGCAGCTGCCTTAATGGAGTCTCATAGGATTGCTTTTAGGACAATTGGATATAGCATACATATCATGAAAGTCAGAGACAAGGAAATGAAGACGAATCTATCTAAATGTGCGAATAGCTGTAATAGACTATGGGAGGTGAAGATTCAGCAGAATTTCTGCTGAATAACTAAATGGTCCATTAGAAGCAAATGCTCAGCAAACTAGGAAAAGAAAATGAATTATGAGAACATTTTATACATTAAAAACAAAACACATTTTATATCTTTAAACAATGATCTGTACACTTGAGAAATCCTTTTCACTTGGTTTCTCTGTGGAGTCCAGAAATATTGGTGATAAGATTTTAAAAAATGGTGAGAAAACAAGATAAAACAAAACTGACACCAATGAAGATCTTTAAGACATGGCATAATGGAAAACAGATGGGAAGATCACTTGCTATGTAAAATTAGCAGTGCTGGGCTCCACCCAGATCCAAATGAATTGTCAGGTCCATCCCTTCGTCCGAAGCACAACTGGGCTCCGTGTCGATTCATCCAGTACAATTCACCCAATGATCAGTTCCCTTTTTTCTTTTAATATGGTAGTTTTTATTAAGCATTTTTTATTTTACTTTCATACAATCTTTAGCGTTTAGTGTGTGCCTGACTTCCTGGCATGTTGCTGTGACTGGCAACATAGGAGAGGAAAAGGCAGAGGAAGATGTTTACAGATGTAGAGAATTCTTCTCAGTACAGACTTCATGAGCGTAAGCAAAATATATTTTTACTTACTATAATTCTTTATTATATTACATAGAGGACTTTGATTTTCATAAACTACAATCAGTCATTGGAGAATGGGTTATGTATTCTTAGAAGTCTACAGATATATAATTACAAGTATATATAATTAAAAATATATTACAAATATATACAATATATAATTACACATATAACAAACTGAAAATAAATAAATACAAATATATAATTATATGACATGTCCATAATTATTATAATATTGCAAATATATACAAATAAGATTACAAATATATAATTACATGATATGTTTGTCATACCTAATAAAGTTATAAATACTATACAATATCTACATTTTCATATGGTTCATTTAAATTTTTTCTTATGATTCCCAATTGCCATTTCTTTCTCTATTTTTCTTTCTCCTAGTTTTCTCTTTTCTTTCCTTTTCAGTCTTATACTCTTTAAAATGCTAGCATACAGACAAAGAATAAAATACAATTAGAATTTATACATAGATAGAATTAGAAGAAATAAGTATATTTGAGAAGATGGGTTAGGTGAAGGACTCTGGAAATTCAAAGCTTTCTTTTCTTATGTGCTTGAAGGAAATATAAGGACATTTGGAATTAAGCTTATAATAAGAGCAAAGTAAGTTAAGTCACTTAGCTCTTGGCTTGAAAATAATATTTTAGTCTTTTTTGGGTCATTCCTAAATTGACTAGCTATTGATAAGGATTTGTGACTCAATGCAAAATTGATTTCAGGTATATATTACTATTACCTGAAATTTGTAAATTTCAAAAGGTTTTCCAATCAGCCTACATTTTATAAGATCTTATATATTGTTAACTCATAATGTTTATAGTCTGTATATGTGCATGTGTATACAACTATATCTTTAGTGTTATAGCATAAAGCAAACAAAAAAGAGGTAAAGTATATATTAAGATAGTAAAAAATAATGTACCTATACTATGTATGTAAATTATACTGTGCAATATTATAGGAATTAATTTTCGAAATAATGCTATAAAGAAATGGTGAGCTTCAAATAATAATGTGGACTTTTTCTTGAATTATTTTATTTGACAAATTTAAGAAAATATATGCCAAAACTAGAGTACTTCCAGCTAAAACATAATTATGGCCTCATCAGAGCTCTCTACTGCCTGGATGATTGTAACTAATCACTTTCCTGATACTGGAACAAGCTATAAAAAGACTACAGCAATAATACACATTTTTCTGGTCATTTCCAGAATGACATACTTCCTTCAAATGGATCCCACTTTATTTAGCTATGAATTTATAAGTAGGTTAATCTAATGATATGTATAAGTCTCTCGTCATCCAATCACCTTCCTAGAGTTCCCAGCTCTGAATGCATGACACTTTGGAGGGGGCATTTTCTATCTAACTTAACAGTAATCAGTTATATACCTTTGTGCTGTGAACAGGTAGTCATTGCCTTGTTTGGTTATACTTGTGCTATAAATGTAGTTATATTTCATATGGGCCATGGTGTAAGGAAGGAAGGAAATACAGGGCAGATGACACTAATGATAAGATTCTATTTTAATTTAGGCTTCAGGACTTGGATGATGATTCCTTTATGGGCCATAGGTAAAATTATGAAAAAATCATAATTTAAAGAAACACATCATTTGATTTCCTAAGGGTACCGATGAAGAACTTAGTAGCGGGTATAGCAGGTATGTACTTTAGTGGTTTATATCTATATGTTGAAAGACATAATTCCCTGTGGGCTTGTAGGTGGAGTCTTGAGAGATGACTGAGTTATAGGGTCATTATTGCTGACTTGCCGTTGGGAGACGGGGTCTGCTTCAAAGAAGTGGTCGCTTTGTGGACTTGGAAGATTTTAGCTCCCCACCCATCTCCTGCCTTAAAGCCACTTCTTGCCTCCCTGGCTTTGCAGCTCTCCTCTGGCATCCACCTTGGCTTGCTGTCCTGCCTTGGAGCCAGAAGACTCTGGGCTGACACATGAATCCAAGTAAGCCTTTCTTCTTTAAACGATGAGTGTGATATTTTGTCCCAGAAACAAAAGAAATAAGATATTTGCTTTAATCACATTTACAAGAAAAGAAAATGCTGCCTCCAGAGAAACTGATAAAACACCATTAAGAAGTAATCCTTCCACTTTCATTATTTCAAGTTAGATGGAACAGCAGAAAAGCTGAACATCATGTTCATGAGCCATTATGCTTAAAGACTCATTTCATAATCCCAAAAGTGATTTGGCAGGTGAATTCTTTTTATGACAAAGTTAGAAATGAAATCTTATATTGCCGAGACGGCAGTAGGTTTCTATTATCTTGGCTTCTAGATTACTGTTATCCAGGGTTCATGTGAAAGGCAAAAACAAGAGTTGACAACAATTATTTTACTAAACATAAAGACAATTTAAATCCACAGATATTTACAGATCTATTCTAGAAAGACAACTGGTAAAATATTTTTGTCTGACCAAGTGAAAATACTAACAAACAAAAATCATCAACAAAGGGAAGTTTTGGTCATTTTAAACTCATAAATTACTGACATTCAATTAATAAACCAGGTTATCAAATATCCACTTTCTTATTAAATAGAAAAATTTACTAGTGATGCATGTTTTACTCTGAAACACCTATGGATGCCTTTAATATGTGGAACTTCTTTTGTTATGTGGAAATTTATTTTTTCCTATTCTACATCACTGGAATAATAAGAATAAAACTTAGTTTTTCATTATTCAATTTGTCATATATTACTAATGTGTAAAATTTGATAAAATGACCTGATTGTTGATTATACACGTACATATATGTATATATGTAAATATTTCCTGGTATTTACTTTTGAGGAACTTTGACATATGTATTAATATTCAGAAAGTTTCACTTTGTTAAGCAGTTTAATCAAAGTGATATATTCAAAGGAGTACATGTTGCCATAATAAAATTTTCTGTCAAATTATCTTTGTGAATTTGACATTTGAACTGTCATTTGAAACCCTCATTTATTTCTGATTGTCATCAGATAGAGCTGAAGAATATAATACTGATTCTTTTCCATATCTTCATGCTCTCTAAATTTATTCAGGACACTCCACTTATAAAATTCAAGTGGAGTATGTTGATCTCCAAACCACTTACATGGAAAGTGCCTTGATGCCTTCCTTAATATCTTTGTTTCTCATGAAGGAAGAAGTTTATCCTTCACGTATGTGACTAGTGTTTGCTGCTTTCTCTTAGCTCTCATTCTGAGTACCTGTCATTGCTGTCATGTCTGGTTGACCTGCTTCATTACATACTGGACATTACCCTTCTGTAGGAAATATGAAAATCAGAATTCATTAGCTCCCACATTTGCATGGATGCCTACAAAAAATATGAGACTTCTCAGCCAGAGGCAAATAACAGTTTGTATGACATGGCAATATCAGTGGCTACAGTATCAGCCACACGTTGCGCCAGTTCCTTCAGCCTGAATTCCTTCGCTAGGACATGCAGAGCAGTTTTGTTTTCTCTTTGTTTTACTAGATCTTTAAACCAAAGGTTAAATTATAGTGAAAATACACATGGCGCAGCAGCCTACAAACCTCAGAGGTTCATTAAGGCATTTTCAGAGAGTGAGAGAGACAGAGACAGAAAGAAAGGAGGGGAGAGGGGAGGAGAGAAAAAGAACATATGAAAAAAGACTGAAATAAAATCATTGAAGAAGAAAAATTGCGTAGGAAAAAACAAAAGAGAAATGGAGGGAGGGTGGAGATATTGAGGGAGAAAAAATTTTTAAAAAAACCCAGAAAAATAAAATGAAATAGAAAATGTGACCTCACATTATTACTGACATTACCCTAAAAGTCAGAATACTGCATTTGCTGAAGAATGATTTTATGATCAGACTCCTTTTCTTACTAAAAATTCCTCAGGGCAAAAAGTTTTTCTTAGCATTAACCCTAAAGAAATATGAGATGTCTCTTCTTACTCTTTGAACCTCCTAGTTTAAGGAAGGAAATTTACGTTATACTAGTTAAGATGAAATGAATCTCTGATGCTAAAACAAGAAACCCAGGCGATACTGAAGAGCTATCTCTACAATGTCATAAAGAATACAATTCTGGTTTTTAGTTGCTGCCTACCTTGAAAACTTTAGCTTTACTTATCTCTCTTCAAGAAATATTTTGTTTTGCTCTTTTGCTTTATAAACAGATAGAATTTATTTGTTTAGAAATAGGTAGTTAAAATATGGAAGAAAACTTATGTTTTCCAACACTATTTTAGAGTAGTTTTGTACATACTTTACAAAAGAAAAAATACATAACCCTCTTCTGTAAGTGATTAAGAACTTGTATCTGATTCATTATTATCATATCCAGGTAATATATATATCCCTTCATAAAGGCCAACATAGCAAAACATGTAATTACAAAAGAACTACTTTATAGCAGCAAAAAAAAATCAGTAGGATAAAACTAGATCTGAATGGCAAACTACATATAAAATACACACAGTTGAAAAATGGCAATAATTCAGGATGCAAGGCTTAATATAAAGGATAAATTACATGGGTTGAGTTAGTCAAGTGATAGGTTACAACATCTCTGTGTTTACATATGCTGCCAAACTTTAAAACTCTACATTCATTCTTCACTAAATTCTTATTCTTATATTGGATGCATTTAGGTGATTGTTTCATAGCAGCCAAGGGTAAAATAGTTAGGAGTATGTAAACAATAAATTAGTGTAGATTGAACAAGCTCCTTTTGAGTTTGGATTAATTAAATGATTCTCTTTAGTTTTATCTTGCCAGAATTATGGAACACAACACAGACACAGTAATGAAGTAAGCTATAATTGAAATTGAAATGGATAATAAATATGATCATCTATTCCAAAGAATATATTCTATAGCAATTATGACCTCTAGCTTCTTTTGCATCATGAGTTGCTGTAAATTATGATCTTTTCTTTCCAGTGGGGTGTTAAAAGTTCCCTCATAGGTTTGATGTAAAGTCTCTTCTTAAACACTGTGGTAATATACCTGTAGCATTTAGTGAGGGAGATATTAGTATTAATTTTTCATTACTTTTACTTATACAACTTTCAGTCAATTCACTATAGAAAAATTTGTGTGAGGATTATAGAAAATTATAAAGAAAAAAATTATTACTGTTTATATAATTGTCTATACAAAGTTTTACATTTTTATTAGACAATGGCTAGCCATTTAACAAACTAATTCATTGTACTATATGTTTGATAACTGGGAGCTCTCTCTGTTGGTACTTTTTATCTTTTTGGTAGAATAGTAGATGGTATTTAAAACTTTCTTTGCTTTGCTTTAGAGAAATTTTTAAGAAGAAGGCCTAAAATGGCTGGAACAGAAAAATTGAACATCTCTTTCTTGGAACTGTTGTAACTCTTAGAACACAGTGTACAAAGCCATGGTAGTTAGACTGCAATGTTTGACATAAATGTCTCCAGACTGCATGTGAAGTCTTTTCTTGTTTTCTTGAGTTTGCATTACTCTATTTAGCCTTATTCCTCTTCCACCCAGATATTTATTCACCTGCCTTGAATTCATTTTTGCTTATTTCACTGTTTGAAATGTAGTTTTCCACTGTTTTCATATGACTTTTAGTAAAAATTTAACTGCTTCCATGAATTTGATTTTATTTTAATGAAGTCTTGAAGAATTGTGTGTGCTTTAATGTATAAGCAAGTTTATAATTTCATCAGTAAAAGCTTACTCTCTGTCTATTGCATTACGATCTGAAGGCCATCTCTTACCAACTTCCGACACTGATTTCATACAATTTCTACCTCGTTTTTCTATTATCATTTAATATGCAACATGGAAGACAAAAAGAATTGTAAATGTAAACGTTTAACTGAAGATTGATTAAATTATTAGCATATATTTGGAAACTTGTTTCCAATTGTTTCAATGTGGTTAACAACATTTGACCATTAAATGTGAGTTAATTTATTTAACATCTTACAAGACAATATTAAAGTAATATTAACATGTTTTGAAGTTTACATACTTGCTAATTCTAGTATAGAATGAGATAATAATGAACTTCAGAAAGGCAGATACTCTTTAACATCCAGGAGAATCTCTTATAGGTCCTCTAGTTTCTGTCAATCCCAGGTGAGAAATAACAAAGAATGTTTTTAATAAACAAACTTGTGCCTATGATCAATTTGGCAAATTTAATTCTACTCAAAAAGCAAGATAAATGATTTTTATTTTTGATATTTATATAGCTTTAGCATTTTCCATTTATTCAAAGTCAATCCTGCTCAATAGATAATTTTCATAAATGTGACTTCTGCATTTTCTCATAATATCATCATAGTTTTTGCAGCCAACTTGAAAGTGCTGTTGAATGACAATGAGACTTGTGTGGCCATAAATTCAGCATGTAAATTTAAGACTTAAATTAAATATACTAGATAAGGATGAAGATTTAGTGTAAAATTACATTATCCCAGACTCTAGGAGACTGATATATGCTTGTATATTTTAATAATGCCATGCTTTTTATGCATTTTCTGTGAAAAAGTGCAATCTTTGAACCATTTAATATTTTGTTTTTCTTTCTTTACTTTTGAACACACAACCAACATTTAATACTAGGATGCACAATTTTATGATGCACACTACAGCATTTCATTTCTCATAATGTGATGAGAAATCAATTTAAAAGGACTTGCCATTTTTCTCTAATGTAAAATCTAATATCTTGAAGTTTAGTACTTTGATGTTGGTATAAGAAATGCTCATCAGAAAGAATAGATATTTATCATTTTGTTATCTCTATTCTAGCTTTTCTCTAGTTTTGCTCCTACATGTACATTAGTATTTTAATTCAGTCTCACAGATAAATTTTCCTCTTCCATTTCCTCTTTCAAGACTTACTTCAAAGGAAGTACAGACACAGAAAAAGGGCTCGCTCCCTTGGGAAATTCAATCACATAGTATGAGTAGTGATACATATCTTAAATGCACACAAAATAGCAGGACATGAAATCAAACATAAATGAAGAAGAGAATTTCCAAGAAAGTCAGTGGGGTGTCAGGAGTAAGAGAGATATTCATTTCTTATCTAAGTAATGTCATTATAATTTTTCTGTGCTACTGAAATTTACCAGGAAATGTTAGAGCACAACCTTTAAAATTAGGCTTCCACAGCGCTATATCCTAGTGGTCTTGCTTCTCATTTGGAAAATTCACCTTGGTAAGTTAATTCAGTCTTGGTTGCTTTTTACTATATCTATGTCTTTAGTAAATCCTTAAACAGTAGGTGTACATTTTAATAATTACAGGAGAAATCACATTTTAACCTAATCTACTCCTTTTATGTTTCTAAATTTAATTAAGTAAGGGATGGAAAAAAAAGAGAAGGGAGTAGAAAGGAAGAGAACAGTGCATAAGCAGATTTATTGGAGATTACACAGATAAAGCATTTCCAGTAGTTATATCATTACTTTTAGCAGAGACATAATAGTTTCAAGACCTGAGTATCCTCCTCGGATGGTTGCAGTTAATGTACGATTAACTTCTCTTCACAACAAGCCTATGACAGACTCAGTGCCTCCCTACCAAAGATATTTCTGGGAAATAACAACTTATTGAGTTGTTTCAGAATTTTGGGTGAATAGGAAATAGTTGCTAAGGGAATTCACAATCCTGATAACCCTTCTATGCTCTTCTTCTCATTTTCCTTTTCTGCATGAAAAGCAGCACAATCTTTCTCAAAGTTAAGTAAAAAATTATGCCTTTCATTGGATTTTCTTTTTTCTTAAAATTCCCTCAATGAAACAAAGATATACTATTATTGTGTCAAATCTATTATCTTATTCAAATTTAATAATAATGTCAGCATTATTGTTGCAGGCAGCTGAGTTAATCAGAAATACTATAGGCAGTGAGATAGGACTAGGTCCTCATTAAAGCCAGTGAAGACACCTAGAAACTGCCAGGGAAGCTGATGCCTTCTGCTGTGCACCAGGCCTCAAGGCCTTTAACCATGTTTCAATATAAAATTCCCAAAAAAGGGAGAGTCCTTGGCAACCCTCTAGGGACCCCTCTGTCTCTCTCAGACAGAAGCTTTCTTTCTCTCAATAAATATATTTTTTTCTTAACCTCCATTGTTCCTAAAATTCATTCTTCGCTTTTAGAGAACATGAGCTCGCGGACATAGTAGGTCAGGAATTTCATTTCCTTATATCATTATCATAATATTCTTCATTAAAATATTTGAATACATTTCTTACTATATTCCAACTATACAAATTAATTCATTTATTGAAAACAATACATATAAAGCAGACTACTTAATATTTAAACTAAAATCATTCCACATATCTCTAAATTACTTTTCTTTAAGGCAATAAAAGTTTATTTACAAAATTACTATAGTACATTTGTTAAAGTAAACATATTGTCACTACCACGCTAATCAATGTTATTCCCACATTAAATGAATTGCTTCTAATTCGATGGTGTAAGAAAAAAAATATTTCTAACAAATGTAAGCTATAGTTAAAATAATTTTATGAAAAATGTGCTCAGCTGAAAACTGTATGGAAGAATATTTGTAAGTGTATATGAAATCCTACATTTTAATTTTCAGTGCTATAGTTGAATTGACAATACTTTTACCATTTTATTACATTGAGAAACATGATATTAAACAAAATGTTCTTTTTTTCTCTTCTGTTTGGAAGCCTCTATACATCCTGGATAATATGCAAGACTTGTATTCAGATTTGAATTTTAACACTACAATAGGACTATATTAATATTAGACATTTATATTAGAGTGGAGATTATGCATTTTTATTTTGAAAATTCATAGTCTACAGTATTTGATATGAATATTAAATTTTGAGAAACAGTAAAAAGTCATGAATATATTCATGAATTTCCCTTGTATAATTGAATAATAAAGTGTATAATTGTATAATTGAATAATAATAATAATTGAATAATAAAGTGCTGTCTTAAAAATGACATGAATTAAAGAAAAAAAATTGATAATATAGATGATCCCATCTTACTGACACTAATGATTTTTTGCATAAATAATTTGAAGATGTAGGCTTAATTTGTGAAGATTTAGATTGGTAAACTGTTTTAAAGAACAAAAACTTATTTATATCACTTGGAAACCTCTATGGTGGAAATAAGCTTCCATGATCAAATTCAAACTATCAATCATTTAAAAATTTATACCAATCTCAAAAAGTATAATAGAATCAATGTGCAGGCAGAGTGAGCATTTAAAGAGGAGGGAAAAAGGAAATCACCAACAGGAAAACAATGCAGTAATAGTAATGGCAAGTCAGTTATTTCTGTAATGTTAATGGTTAATCTTAGTGGTCTCAATTCCCCTATCAAAAGACAGAGACTGGAAAATTGCATAGAGAAGCAAAAATCCAATGATGTACAAAAAAAACCACAATTAGTGCAAAAATGAATTCACAGAGTAAAAAATTAAGGTTAGAAAACAATATCCTATATAATAAAACCTGTAAACAAGCAAGAACAGACTTTCCATTTTTAGACAAGATGAATTTCAAGCCAAAACTGATCAGAAGAGGCAAGGAAAGTCACTATGGTGTGATAAAGAGAGTAATTCCACAGGAAGAGATAATCATAAACAGATACTCACCAAACACAAGTGCAACCAATCACATAAAACAAAAGAAACAAAAGATAGAAAACATGAGAAAATTATCAACACAAATACATTGGGTGACTTCAATAATCTATTATAAATAGACAGATAAAATATGCAGAAGTCAACAAAGAAATATCAGAATTCAACTACAACTCTAAACAAATAGGCTTAATAAATATTTACAGAGGGCTTCATCCAACAACCACAGAATGTACATTCTCCTCAGAATCATATTGTCTTTTTCCATATAGACCACTACAAATCCAAATCTCATATAAGGAAGGAAATTATAGAGGTCAGAACAGAATTAAGGTAATTGACTCAAAAAATATTCAGAATAAGTGAATTGAAGAACTGGTTCTTTAAAACAATAAACAAACAGAAAAACTTTTAGCTTGTCTTATCATAAAAAGGGAGTAAAAGAACCAGATCAATGCATTTAAAGATGAAAATGATGAAAGCACAAAGGACAGCATTCAAGTACAGATTATCAGTGAATACTTTAAATACATACTCCAATACATTGCAGACTCTAGAGGAAATGGGTGGATCATTGGATACATATGAAGAGGTAAATAATAGGCAAAAAAAAGAAGCAGAAACTTTAAAAAGTACTAATTATGAAAGGCCAATTTATGACAGATTCAACATTGAATCCTTCTAGGACTTCAGGGAAGACCCAATGCCAATACCTTTAAATTCTTTAATAAAATT
The DNA here is from genome assembly GCA_004027295.1 of Dolichotis patagonum. Classification (NCBI taxonomy): domain Eukaryota; kingdom Metazoa; phylum Chordata; class Mammalia; order Rodentia; family Caviidae; genus Dolichotis; species Dolichotis patagonum. The sequence goes on along the minus strand of PVJX010024905.1, from coordinate 13,519 downwards.
GAAAGTTAAAGAATAGACTCAAAGTCATTCCTAGAAGGTTAGCATTACCTTAATTTCAAAACCAGAAATGAACTCAGCTAAAAATAAAGAGAATTACTGACCATTATCTTTAATGGACTTAGACTCAAAAATTCTCAACAAGATATTGACAAACAGAATGCAAAAAAATCATCAAAAGATCAAAAATTATGATGAAGACTTTACCCCAGAGATGCAGAAATAAAATACACAAATATAATAAGTACACACAGAAATAAATACATAAATGAATCAAAATAAATCCAAATGAATAAATAAATAATACATCACAAAAACTAGAGTAAAGACAAAAAACATATGATTATTTCAATAGACACAAAAATATTTGTCAAAATCCAATATTCCTTCTTAATAGAAACTCCTGCACAATATAAGTAGAGAAAGACTTTACCTCAATTTCAAATCAAATTATGACAAACAAATGGCCAAAATATTATTAAAGGAAAAGCTGAAAATAGAATGCAGTACCAGAAAAAGTAGGCAAAGCAATCAATCAAGAGAAAAAACGAAAAGGACATATATAGAAAAGGAAGAAATTGAATTATCATCATTTATTGGTAACATGATCCTCTACACAGAAGACCCAAAAAGTCTACCAAAAGATTTTTAGAATTAATAATTAAATTCAGTAATGTAGCAGGACACATAATCAATATACAAAAATCAGTAGTGGTCTTGTACACCAATAATAAACTAAATGACAAAAAAGTAGAAAAATAATAACATTCACAATAGCATTAAGAAAAATTAAATAGTGAGGAATTAATCTAACTGTGGAAAGAAAAGCCCTTTAAACAAAAAACAGCACTCAGAAAAAAAAAGATTAAAGAAGGCATCAGAAAGATTAAAAAAAGATTAAAGAAGGCATCACAAAGTGAAAAGATATCTTGTGTTCCTAGATAGACACAGCCACTATTTTCAAACTGTGCATACTTTCCAAAACTGATATACATATTTAATACAATCTCAATCAAAATGTCAGTAGCATTCCTCATGGGACAACAGAAAACAATGTTAAATTTGCAGCAGAACCAGGGACCCAAAATACAAAAGCAGTGCTAAGCTACAGGATCAAAGAAGGAGGCTTCACAATTCTGGACTTTAAATTACATTACAAAACTACACTCACAAAAGCAGCATGGTGCAGGCATAAAAGCAGACATGTGGATCAAAGGGAAAGAACAGAAGTTGCAAAAACAATCTCAGGCACATACAGCTGTCTAATCTTTGACAAAAGGGTACAAAAATATACATTGGAGGAAAGGTACTGTCTTTAAAAATTGATGCTGGCAAAACTGTCTATCATGTAGGATACTGAATCTAGATCCGTATCTCTTACCATGCACTGCACTAACATCAAAAAGGATGAAAGAGCTAAACTTTAATACTGAAACACTTAATCTATGGGAAGACAAAATAAGTAAAATTTGAATACCTCGATGCAGGCAATGAATTTCTGAATCAGACCCCAATTGCATGAGAAATAATATCAGTCATCAACGAACATTATCATATCAAAATAAAAAGCTTTGGGCTAGGGATATAGTTCAGCAGCACAGTGCCTGCTTGGCCAGCATGAGGTCCTGAGTTTGACTCTTGGTACAAAACCAAAAAATGCTTTTGTGCAGAAAAGCAAACATCCAATAAAGTGAAGAGACAACCTACAGAATGGGTAAAAACTTCCTTACTACATATCAAATATAGCACTAACATCCTGACTATGCTATGATCTCAAAAAATTCCACCATGAAAAAAGTCAACTGAAATGAATAGACACTACTAAGAAAAAGTAGAAATAGCCAATAAATACAAGAACTGTTCATCATTTGTTACCATAAAGAAATGCAAATGAAAACAGCACTAAGTTTCTACCTTATCCTGGAAAAGATGACAGGATTGGAGAAATCAAATAGTAACACACGCTCATGAGGCCATGGGTATAAAGCAACACATCTGTATTGTTGGTGGGAATGTGAAGACTAAATTGTATGGAAATCAATGTGGTGATTACTTGAAAATTAAAACTTCAAATTCCATTCTACTCAGGTATTTCCTTTCTAGGTATCTTTCTAAATAAGTTAAAAATATTTCATTAAAATGATTCATGCCTACCCATGTTTACAGCATCACAATATAAGATAGGTGAATCACAGAAGCATACTATATGCCCACCAGCAGATTAGTGGATAATGAAAATGAAAGAATATTGATATGCCATAAGAACAGGTAAACTAGGCATCTGTAGGAAAATTTGTAGGCTTCAAAATCCTAATTTTAAACTAACTAAATCATACAACACATATTTTCATATCACATGATGTCTCTTACATGGTAAATTCAAAATATAAATCCAGAAAATGTGAAATGTGGATAACAGGAAATAGGTAGCTAGATATTTCCTGAAAAGAAAGGGGAGGACTGTGTTATGGAGATGGGGGGGAGGAGAAGTTGAAAAAAGAAGTAAAATATGTGTTATATATGTACCAACTCCACATGAGCAATATAATCATTGTGTACTGAAAACATGTACAAATAAAAAATTAAATAATAAAATAATCTACTTACAAAAAATTTCTGAAAATTAAAAGTAATTAATGGCTCTAATGAGCCAACATCATCATCAAGTTTCAGTCAATATATGGTTTAAGTATTCACCAGATATAACTTCATTTTTAATAATAGTCACATCACAATATTATGCCAGAAATTATTTGTCCAACTCCAAATATCATCATACCCTTTTTATTATTTTTTGTACAAGCAGTCTTCAGACTTACCACTCTTAGAAAATGAACCGTAACCATCAGACAAAAGTCGCCACTTTTAGGTGTATTATAGATAAATGATTGAAAAGTCAAAGATTAAATAAAGTTTAGGTTGCAGTTAGAAAAAGGCATAGTATATGGAGAAGAAAAGTAAAACATTATAACTGACTTTAATGAAAAGCAAAAGAGACCAGAAGACAATAGAATACAATAATATCAGTTTGTAGAAGCAAAAAATCTAAAATAAAAATGATGGTAAAATAAGGACTGTATTTTTATATAAATGAAAATGAAAAGAATATGCTGCTATACTGACTTACCTCATACTATGTTATATATTGGGTGCTATCATTTTTTCTATGTTGTGTTGCTTGTTTTGAGCTCCAGTCACTTCCTTATTTTAAAAAAACCCCTTGAGATTCCTAGGTTTACAGTTGTCAGTTTTTCATTTATTTTGAACTTCTTTTCCATCTAAATTTAAATTTCTCTTCCAGATGACATATAATGATTGCTTCCTTTCTATCTAGTGTAATAGTGCCCATTTTGTGATTTTAATCCATCTATATTTACTATTTCATCATTATTAGTGACATAGTTGTATTTTGCTCCACTATTTGCTATTTATTTATATTTTTTCAAGATGTGGAGTGGGTATTTTGGTCTTCTCTGATTTTGCATTTTAATAAAAATAATTCAAATGTTCGTATCTTATTTACGACTAGCTTTTCAGTTATATTGCATTGTTTTTGACAGGAAAGAGTGAATCATAGCACACTCTACCACATGTTCAAATTGTACTACCACGCACACCATAGAAAATCTTCAATATATTTTCATTTACTTACTGTTCTTAGAGCCACTATTAAAATTTATACTTCTTGATTTTTACCTTATGAGCTTAAAAATAAATTGTAATGATTCTTATGTTAAATAGCCATATTTTCTGTCAAAGAAATTTAGAAAAGTAAACATAGAAAAGTAAAAGAAAAACATAAAATGTACTCACTTATTTACCATTTGTAGCACTCCTCGTTTTTGTTTTATATATTCAAGATTCAATCAGACTGAAGCTTTTCCTTCAGAATTTCTTGACTCTTTAAACTAATATATTTTTAACTAAATATTGGATGTATTTGACAGTGATTTCTGAAAATATTTTTTCTGGTTATTTTCAGTCTTCCAATTCATTCAATGTCCAGTTCAAATTTGTTAAACTTTTTGATACTGATTCTGTAAGTGTAAGGCACTATTTGTTTTTTCTTTAATCTTCTTTGCTTGTGTATTTCAGTTTTAAACCTATATTCATTAATAACCTATATTAATTGATTTCAAGCTCATTATTCTTTTTACTGTCATTTACCATACTGTTTATGACATCTAAAGAATCTTTTGCATTATGCTTCAGCTATAAAAGCTCCACTTTTTAAAATTATAATTTATCTGTTAATATGCCTTATCTAGTTGCAATAAAGTTATGTTATATTCTTGTTATTTGAAAATGTTTCCCTATTTTTGTTTGAAAATCTGACAGTTCTTCCAATATATTGTGTCTACCTTTGGTGTTACTATGTTGTTTTGGTGACTGTTGGTTTCTATTTATGATCTTGTAATTAAATTGTTTGCAGCCAGACTTCATTCTGCTCTCCCACATTGTACAAGAACTTTATCTGCTTAATACAGCTCCCTAGTGCTACTATTTTATACTTCCCCCATGGGTTATTGCTGTGCCTATTTGGTTTGATTAGCTGAAGATTCCAGCACATTATTTTGGGAATTTTCTACAGTATGTATCACTTGGTTTGAATTTTCAGTTTAGCTACTAGTTACACTATAAGACTTGAAGTACTCAGTCTTCTGATATTCTTAAACCAAAAAGGTTGTTATTTGATAAGAAAATGCAGTGGGGCATATACTCAGTTAATATATTTCAATATGCATCTACATAAGACTCAAAAACCTTATCTGGTATCACTCTAATATTAGATTCCATTCAAACAGATGATTCAAGTGTACACCTCTTTGTGGTTGACTAGCATTCCATTGTGTATAAATACCACATTTTCTTTATCCATTCATCTATTAATGTGCATTTAAGCCACTTCAAACATTATATATTATGAATCACGCTGCTATAAAGATGAGTGTGCATGTCTCACTATAATATTGTGTCTTTAACTCTTTCATGAAGACATCTAAAAGAAGAATGGCTGAGTCAAATGGCATTTTTAGTTTTAGTTTTCTTGAGGAAACTATATTGATTTCTGCTATGACTATACTAGTTTACATTCTTAACAACAATGTAGATGAGTTCCTTTTACCACACAGCCTCTCGTGCATTTGACATAGTTTGACTCCTGGATGATGCTTCTGCATTCTCTATTCTATTCCACTGATCTTCATGCCTGTTTCTGAGTCAGTACCATGCAGTTTTTATATCATAGCTTTGTACTATAACTTCAAATCTGGTATTATAATCTTCCCTGTTTGCTGTTGTTAGCCAGAATTGCTTTTGTTATTCTGTATCTCTTCTGAGTCCACCTGAATTTTAGGATTTTTCTGCCTCCAGTTCTGTGAAGAATGCTGCTGGTATTTTGTTTGGCACTGTGCTAAATCTGGCTTTATTGTTTTTTATCCTAACATATTTCATCAGTGTTGGTCTTAAGCAGGCTTTCCAGGGAGCAGCAGCTGATCCTATGAAAGATGGTCAGTCAGCCAAAGTTTATCAAGGTTGTGAGAGGTAATAAATCTAAAGTTTCTCACAGCCTTGCTCAACTTGTTAATGACATTAAATTGTTTTTAGCATGATGCTGTGAAAACGAAAGGCCTTTTGATTATTCTCACCTAGACAGCTCTGCAATGAACTCAAAGTGCTCTGAAAATTAACACCTTGTTTCATAGTCACATACACAGCTGATGAAAAATGAAAGTTTTGGCAAGTGAAGATCAATTTGTTTATAAGGATATGTAAATTTAGTGAGTAAGTATACCAACTTAGCAGAGTGATATTTTGAACTTAGTATGCTCATAAGGTTTACTGTGTCCACCTACAAAATAGATCAAATTTAAGACACACTTTAACTTCTGGTAATCAGATAAAGACAGATCAAGACCACAATATTTATCTTTAAACCACAGATCTATTGCTCTACTCACTCTACATTGCACTCATATGTGGCTTCTATAAAAATGAAAAACAAAATACTCATAACAATGATCTGAGGAATGACCTACTTTTCATAAACCTTGTTGTCTTTCCTTGAGGTGCAACTTGAGGTGGAAAACAATTTAGGGAATTAAAAAATTAGTCCTGGATCCACACTGAGCTGGTTTGCTCAGTGCCCTGTTTTAACTTAGGGCACTGAGCAAACCAGCAACCCTGGTAAGTGGCTGTGGTCCGGCAAGCCACGGCCACTCCAAGGCAAGAAGCAAGAAGCAACAGCATTTCCTGAGATCTGCGCCATGTTGGAACTTAGGGCGCTGAGCAAATCAGCAACCAGCCTGCTGCCCTGAACTTTGGAAATATAATGGTCAATTCATCAGAAAGAAATAGCAGGTGAATGTGGTAGACTTTTGGCGGCTGGAGGAGAGAGACCCCGGTGCCTCCGGACCTGCATTGTGCGGTTGACTCGGGGTGCTGGGAGAATGAGGAGCTCCTCCTCTCTCTGGGGGGTGGCTGTGAGTGTGGCAGACTTTGTGGGCTGAAGGACAGAGACCCTGGCCAGTGGGGACCTGCACCGTGCAAGTGCAGTTGACTCAGGGTGCCTGGAGAACAAGGAGCTCTTGCCCTGTCTGGGGTGCGGCTGTGAGCCTGCCAGTGTGCAGGCTGAGAATCAAACATCTCATGTTGTCCGGTCCCTGTCCTGGCCCCACCCCCCGCTTAGCAAGGGGGAGGCAGTGAACTACACATCTTGTGAAAAGATTGGCTATGTTATTTAGTATGAGCTCCCCATATCCAAAGATATGGACAACCATTTGGAAGAAAACAAGAGACAATATGACAGATAGTGAAGATCTCTGGTTGCCTAGCTTTGAAATTTATGTCCCATTTTCTTCTGTTTTGTTGTGTTTAATTTTACCCCCTTTAAAATAAAATTTTAAAATAAGGAAAAAAAATTAGTCCTCAAAAATATAGATTCTTAATTACATTTGTATGATTTTAAAATTTTTTGTAAAATGTCAAATGATACAAATCAGTGGTGGTAAAACTATGGCACATGTGTTGCCTTTAAAGCAAAAATGATAATGTTTGAGTTGTTTTTTAAGGTTTAATAGCAATATTGATCATTTGTGATAGATAAGTGGGTTTTGGGTTGCAATTTGAACACTCATCTCTAAAAGGTTTGGCATCACTTTTATAGAATAAGTACTTACATGGAAATCATAAAAATGATTTAATTTTTTTGAAGAAGATAGAATAAAAAACTGTAAAAGTATAAACACTCAAAGAATTTCAGCATACTCTGGGAAGATGGAAGTGGATTGAAGAGTGCAGAGGGATGCAGCAGAGCCCAGAGCCTCTTCTTCTGTGACACTGGAGATACACATGATTTCACAGGGAGCTGCGCTTTTGTGGGGAGTAACAGTTTCAGAAAGACCTTTTCAAGGAAGCTTACTGTGTTGAAAGGCAGAGAAAGAGACTTAGATGGAAGGAATTAACATCTGTATAAAAATAGTATCTACATTTCCTTTTCTCTATTCTGTATTTTATCATGAACATGAAGTCCATCCCTCTTGTTTCCTTTCTGTATCATTTTGTCTTTGTTCCTCTTTCCTTCCTTAGCTCTATCTTGTTTGATCGCTTTATTTTTCTACCCTCCACCATGCACACACGATTGACACACAGAGACACATTTCATAGGATGGGAAGAGGGTTTCTCTAAAATTGCCCAAAGCCATAGTATTTATGAGAAAAAAGATTGCTCAAATGTACTTGATCTATGCCTATTAAATGAGAGCTAATTTCTCTTCATCAGCATAAATTACCATAAACTTACTTAAAAGACTTTTTTATTTATAATCCACATTATGGCACATGTCTAGATATTCCCCAGTCAAAGTCTCCTGTGGTCCTAGGTGGGGACTTTCAGAGCTTGCTGGATATAGGCTGAGTGAATATCAGTTAAGTTTGTGATAACTGGGATTAAGGGTATGCTACTAAATTAGTTCCCTGATTGGAATGTTCATATTTCTGGACTTACTGAAGACAGAAGCCTTATCCTGGGTGTGGGTGGGTCCAACCAAAAGTTCCATATCCTAAATGGGATAAAGGCAAGCTTGCTGCAGCTGACAGCTGCCTTCTACCTGCCACATCATGAACTCTTTCTCTTCTGTGATGTTCCTCTGCTTTACTGATCATAATCAGGCAATTGCTTCTGCTATACTGAGCATAAGGAGCCAGTTCTGTCAGTTGAAAATATTGGGAAGCAAATATTTTAATTATGTAAAGGAGTATTTGAAGAAATAATTCAGTTACATAATTCTTTGGGGAATAATTACTAGTGAGTAAAATTTCTAAGCAATTTGATATCAGATCTGAGTATACAATTTTCTCTCAATATAAATATTATCTCATAAAAATGTCTTAAGGAATAAATTCCATGGTTAAAATAGTCTAATAAGAGATTTCTTAGTGAGATCAAGTGGTCGGAAATAAACTTAGATATTGGTTGTCTAGATAAGGTTGACACGACAAAAAAAAGTTCCAATTTATTTTCTCTTGACATGTTAGAGAAAAAAATTTTCATTGCTCTCCTGAATTGAATGCTATTAATGACATTTCATATGTAGAAGTGATCTTGAAAAATATATTTGTAAATCATAAGAATAGGATTAAGTACCATGTCAATTTAATTACTAGAGCTTGGTAATGTAACTTGGAATCAGATAGCGTGATGCCTCTTCTGGTTGCCTTGGCTATTTAAGGGTTTTTGTAATTCCATAAACAATTGAAGATTATACTATTTTTTTCTGTTTTTGAGACAAGGTTTTACTATGTAGTTCTAGCTAGCCATGAACTCACTTTGTGGCCCAGGCTGGCCTCGAACTAGCAGTGAACTTCCTGCTTCAGCCTCCTGAGTTCTGGAATTTCAGGCATGTGCCACCGTGCCTGGTAAGATTGCTTTATTTCTAAAACAAAAAATGACATTGGAATTTTGACAAAATTTGCATTGAATCTAAATATTACATTGGGTAATGTGGATAATTAACAATATTAATTCTAATCCAGAACATGGTGTATTATTCACTTACGGTGTATTGGTCTATTTATAATTTCCACTATGGAAATCTTTTATGTTCCTGGTTAACTTTATTCTAAATATTTTGTAGCCATAGAAAATGGATTGTTTTCTTGACTTCTTTTTCATTTAGTGTATGGAAATGCTATTAATGTCTTATGATAGTTTTGTATTCTGTATTATCCTAAATATGTTTATTAGTTCTAACAAATGACCGATGGAACATTTGGGATTTTATGTAAGATTATGTCATCAGCAAACATCAATGATTGTATTTAAATAAAACATATTTAAGTTCTAGAGAGCATTAAATAAATTTGCATAAATTACTTAGCAGCTGTTGTTTTCTGTTCCTTATCCAAAGGGACCTCTGCCTAGATGTCTGCATTGCTCAGGCTCTTAGGCCATCCACGAGGCCATGATAGTTTCCACACCACTCACTATGCTTTAAGGCTTGGTAACTTTTGTGCCTGCCATTGTATTAATACAGTTAACACATAAACACACACACACAAATAAAATTTGGCATAAAATGTGTTTAAGAGAATCAAAAATTGAAATTAATTTTAACTAAACCATGAAAAGTAAAAATTAAAATAGATTATGAACATGATTTTAATATCTCTGAATATGTGAGAGTTAAGATCTAAGCTTTAGCATATTTCTCAGAATATTCCTAAAAATATAATAAATATTCCTAAAAATATAATAAAATAAAATATCTTGGCAAAGTACTAGAAGCATGAGTGTAAAATTTAAAGTTCTTGTTGATGTTATTGGTATATCTCCAGAGGGTTTATATATACTATTGAGGTGATGACCCTCAATAAGTCTTTTCAAAACTAGATCCTTCCAGATGTTGTTGACTAATCTCAGCTTGAATTTATCAAACATTTGTGTGGGTCAAAAACTAACTTTCTGACAACTTCCGTGCAGGAGTGGGAATGGCCCACAATTTTTATGAACTGTGAGTAATTATTGATGTGCTTAACACCTTCTAACACATGCATACTTCTAAACCTATTGTTTCTTCCTTTGTATTTTCAAGAAACAAGTCACTAAAGTCATACATATTCATGTCAACTCCATTACTTGTTAGGCTTTTGAAAGAGACTCACCTGTTGGAGGATACATTTTCAGGAGTATAAATCATCTTTATAACTTACAAGATTTTCTCATACCCAAATGAGCTTGTGCATATACAATAGTCATAAGTCATATTTGGCACAGAGTTGGACTATGCAAATATTATTTATATCATTTTATTTTTTTCTTCTATATTTCTCCTGAAAATAATATTTAGAGACACCTTTAGAATTCTATAAGGATAATTGTAAAAATGTGTAAGAGATAATACCAACTGCCACTGCCATGAATCAATTGGTTTAAACAGATTTGTGCACCATAGCAAACATTAACCTAAAGTAAATTTTATTTTAGAAGTAGTATATATTACCTATGCAAAAATGTATTAAATGCATACTTGCAAATTCCCTGCATTCTAGTAGATTAGCACTTTATTAATGCAATCATTTGATAAAAGTTGAAAAAGAGGATAACAAAATTACCTTGAATTTTAAAGCTAATACAAGAAATATGGGATTCTCTCAGTTCATTCACTTTAGCCAAAATTCCTTGTTTTTAGGTATGCAACAATTGGGCTTTCATCGATTCCTTGAATCAGAGTAAGTTACTATCAGATTTTCAGATTTTTAAATTACTTAGAAGACTGAGCTAATTATATCTAGGTTCTACATGGTATTTTTTCCCTCCAAGTGATTTTTGTCAGCATTCACGTTCATGGCAACTAAAATGCTGTCACAGTGTTCCCAATATGCTGTCAATGCAACTTTGCAGTAAATAACAGTATAATGTCAATGCATGACTAAAGAAGTGACATGATATCAAGGATGCACTCAATGTGGTTGTATCATAAATTCAAAGGAAAATGCATATTTATGGAGACCTTCCTAGGATGTCAAAAGAGAGTAATGCAGATGTTATATTACTGAGAGAAAAGGAGTCAAGTTAGAAACTTCGTTAAAGATGATGTAAATTCTACTAAGTAAAAGCAATTTCAAGCCATGACACTCAAAGTGCCACTGACTCTAGGATGTTTATATATCTCCCCTGAGGACTACCCACCCCTTCAGGTTGCAAGAGTGGCCACCCCGCATTCTGAGAAGGTCACTGCATACAGGTCCCCATGGCTTCACTGGTTTTTTTTTTTTTTCTTATTTTGAAGAAAAAAGCAGAAAAACCAAGATACAAACAATTCAAAAAAACAACAACAAAAGCAAAATGACAACAAAAAAAGAAGCTCAACAATAGGTTTTCAAAACAAGATGATAGGGATTTAACAATCATTGTTATATTGCATGCTGTTATCTTTAAAACAGTTGCTCAGTTTACCAGCTACAGGAATAAAACCAAATAGTAAAACAGAACAAAACATTGGATTTTCTTCTGTCTTCTTTTTGAAATTCACTTTTGAATTATTGATACTGCTAGGTGATTTCTATTTTAACAATGGACGTGAAGCATTTAGCCTGATGTAATTCTAAGAACTGACCCTTTTCAATTTTCCCTTCCTTCCAATATGCTTTGTTTCAGGGTCAGAAGGAGACTGGGATCTTGAAATTACTGTGCATTGTAGATGAAGCAAGTGAGAAGTACCTAAATTCTGCTAATGCTTAGTATCTTTTATTAGAAAGTAAATCATTTAATTGAAAACTGAAAGTAGTACAGCATGAGGCAGAACAATAAACTATAGCTTATTATTTGTTGTCCTCCTTTCCTACCTGCATCCTTTCTAAATGTTCCTTAAGCCTTCACCATGTTTCTTCCCCAATTTCATTTTGTCTTCTCTTCCCATTTAAGGGAATAAGTTGTGCTGCTGTTCTACTTGGTGAAATTAGAATGCAGAGGCAAATAGGTTCTGTTTTTAAATGGAATTATTCCATTCTTTAATTAAACAATCAATTTTAACCCTAGCACTGAGTATATAGTACTAGTCAGAATGGTACTCAGGGATTATCGTCTTCCATATCATCTTCCAGTCAAAATTCTTACAGCTACACAGAAAGAAAAGAAAATACAGTTCAAAGAACATCTTTAAATGGAAAGCAATGAAACCCAAGGAGAAGAAGCCCTTGAATTTCCCAGAACTGGACACTGGAGAGCACTTGGGACTCAGCTGACCTCTCATCTCTCTCCATGAGGCTGGTTGGGCTTTCTCTTCTCCATTTATCTTTGCCTGTTCTTTCCTCCCACTTTATCTTCTGTCTGCTTTTCCCTCTTGTGCAAAACTCTCTAAGACACATCATCACCATGTCAGTACCAGAGCCTACCACCATGTGTATACTCTGTGTCTATTTCTTAGTGGAAATTCCTGAAACTAAATGGATACAGACTAATTGTGATTTTCCCTAAGTTTTTTGGATGATAGGGGACATTTTAAACCTTGTAGATCATATGTCTTTGACAAGTCTCTATTTCCTTCCCTCCACCATCAGAAAAGCATCACTGGTTTGTGCTTTTTCCGCCTTTCTTTTTAATGTTAATCCAAATTTCTTGCTTTCTTCTGTAACTTTATTCTGACTCTGATCAATAATACTTTTATTCTCCAGGGTAGAAAGTGTATTAGCATATGCTTTTGCTTGCAACAAAAACAGTGGAGTGTTAAACAGTCAAGAACAATCCATCATGGTGTCCAGTTCCACTATTTTTGTGAATAGGTGAATGTGCTTTGATTCACCATAAAAACTGTGTTTTAAGTCTGTGATACAAGGTGAAAGGAGATGGTGAAGAACTAACAATAACCAAGTGATAGAGAACAAGTAAAATAGCAAAAAACAGGAAATGAAATAAGTACAAAACTTTTGGAAATCTGCCGTTTAATCTTTTCCTTATTCTTTTGTTTCCTTCCTTCTTCATCATGTTCAAAACAGAATTTCAAGTGCTTTAAAACAAGTCATCTTTTTAGGATGAAGTAATGATAAAGAGTAAAACATAAGCAAATTAAGAATGTATGCTGCAGATGTAAGACAGAGCCAAAGATTTTTGAAATACATACACTAATGGGAGTATAGATCAGCAATAGTAGGTCTCAATTTTAGTAGCAGTGGTCAAATTATAGGAAAGATTGTCAGTTTTTTCACTAACATATGTAGTTTCCCTTCCTGTTCCTGAAGATAATACTTTCTTATTCCTCTGACAATGGAATTTCACAACTCTTTCCTAGACATTTAAGTGCTCCTAGAAAGCTTCTCTTATTCATGATCACTTCTGTACAAGTATGGGTCTCACCAGATTTGTTCATGCTGAGGATTTCTATTTTATAGCTTCTATTTCACCTTCAAGCCAGGTTGACACTATAATGAAAATTTTAATGATCTTGTACATCAAAATAAATCTCAAGAAAGAGATGACTAAGTTTAGCAGATTGTACTGGAGAACTGAGTTGACTGAAGAATAATT